>VSMD01132717.1:0-83042 GCA_008750895.1 Mirza zaza | reverse complement strand
GTCCTGAGTGTGCATCCTGCGCTCGGCCACTGCAGGACTGCGCCCAGTTGGGGGAGGGGATTGGCGCTGAGCTTGGCGGTAAATTCTGCGGCTTTTTCCAGCCAGTCAGCCAACTGCCCGTAGTCAGCTGATGCAGAGTCACCCCGCCGTGCATACTTTGAGGGGTTGCAGAGGGCATATATTCCATCACAGAAGGCTGCCTGCAGGCTTACTGCCGCCAGGATCTGCTGTGATGAGCAAATGCCTTTCCTTTTAATAGATCCGTTGGAGCCCGGCCCTGTACAAAGCATATATACACCTGGCAGACAAAAAGCTGACCTTTGAAATTTGCATAGCGTTCATATTCACTCAACACACCTTTACAGAGTCGCCACTTCCTGGCAGGTGCCAGAGTAGATATTTTGAGGAGCCAGAAGACAGTGATTCAACATAAGGATCCTATCTGTGGGGTGTTCACGGTACAGGTGGGGATTGGTGGTTGGGGCTTGTGAATGGTTATAAACAAAAATCCCCCTATTACTATCCTGAGGAGGAAAGTGATATTACAAAGGCACAGAAGGAAGTAGATTGGGCAAAAGATTGATTTTTTATTTAGGTGGTTAGGGAAGGCCGCTTAGAGTAGGTGTTATTTGAACCAGCTGGGGTTTGGGTAGATGAAGACAAATTTGGTCTAGCATGGGAGGACAGGGCTGGAGCACAGGTTGGAAAGTACAGGGCTTCTTGAGGGATGGTGTAGCCAATGGTTTAATAAGAGTACTCGAGAAAAATATAGTTGGAGATATGATTTGCAGGGGCCAGGCGAGGACTAGGTATACTCTGATTTGAAATGTCATAAACACTTGTGAATAGAAAGGCTCCTTAATTTATCACTTGTGCTAATGTCTTTTTTTTTTTTTTTTTTTTTTTACTTCTAGCCTAAAAATCTTGGAAATGTCTTTGATTCTTTCTTCTTTCACATCCGGCATTCAGTCTGTTGGTAAATGGTGGTCAGCTCTACCTTCAAAATAAAGCCAGACTCTGAACAAGTCTGTTTAGAAACCTCATAGTTTCTACTAGGGCTAGCAACCTTTTTACACATTTCTAAAGAGCACCTTTTCACATTTCACTGGAGTTGTGCAGTGTACAACCTTCATAGCTATACACTGCGGCCCTGGATTACATCCATAGCTTCTAACTGGTCTCCCTGCTTCTGCTCTTGTCCATCCTCAATCTGTTATTAACCCAGTGAAAGTTATCTTATTAAAATGTAAGTTTGCTCATGGTACTCCTCTGCTTAAAACTCCTTATTGAAATATTAGGTGCCTATTGTGAGCAGAGTACTGTACTATGTGTTGGAGATACAACAGTGAACAAAACAAAAATTCCTCTTCTCAAGAGCTTGCATTTTAATGGGACTGAAAGACAACAAATAAGATAAATAAGTACAATATGTAAAATGCTATGATGTGGTAAGTTCTAAGGAGGAAAAAAAAAAAAAAGGAAGCAGAGAAGGGAGATAGAAAATGTCAGGGTAGGAGTGGAATTGATGGGTGGCCAAGGGATGTCTTACTGAGTAAACATGTGAGTAGAGGACTGAAGTGAGCCCAGTGGATATTGTGGGAAGAGTGTTCCAGGTAGAGGGAACAGTAAGAGCAAAGGCCCTGAAGCAGGAGCTGGTCTATTCCCAGGATAGCAAGAAAGCCACTATGACCAAAATCTGACCTACCTTCAGTGTGTTTTAGTCAATACTGTTTTGGCACCAGGTAACAGAAACTTTAACCTTGCTTCAATAACACAGAGAATAAAGACACAGCATTCCTCACAGAGCTGGAAGACAGGAGGGCAGCTGCTGCTGTTGCTTTTCCCTCCTTCTCTACCTCCATCTCTTTTGCTTTCTGCATGTGTGTCTTACTCTCCTCTCTTTCTCTCTGCAGATTGGATTGGCTTTCTCCCTCTCTTTCTCTGGCGTCAGGGCCCAATGTAGTATAGCTGCCCTCCCCAGCAGCCAGAGCACATGTCCCTGCCCCACAGAGGCTGGTTGGCATTCTTTCACAGTGCCAGGGGACAGAATGATGGGTTCCTCTTGAGTCTGGTGCCTTTCCCTGGCCCAGTCCTCCATGGCCAAGGGTGCAGTCTTTCAGTCCAGCTACAGCTGCAGAGGCCAAATCCGTGGGGGACGGGCAGGGCCGAGAGGAGAGGGGGTCAGGTGAGCAGGACAGACCTCCAAGAAGTGACCACTGCAGAGAGTGCTTGTGATGTGTTTTCTGAGAAGAACTGGCCATCACCCAAGTCTGATCTGGTGACTAGAATGTTTCTCAGACTAATCAAGGTGTCTGCATTAGGTGTTCCTTTGCTAAATTGGACTATGCAGTCAAATCCTTGGTCTCTAATGAAGGTCTCTGGGAAACAAGCTATACGAGTTTCACCTGCACTTATGATAAAATGGTGCTAAGAACATTGTCTACCGTATCACTTTATGTTCCTATATAATTCTTTTGTTCCAGAATCATTACCTCTCAAAGGAATGATAGGTGTCTTTCTGAATGAGCGCTTTAAAACTTGTCAGGTTTCCCTTTTGGGTGATCTCAAGGATGGTCCCCTTAACTGTGCAGTTATCATACATAGCTGAGCTGGGCTGGAACTTTGGAGCACTACTATACTAAATGACCAGAGGGGAAATGGCCAAAGGATAATATATATCTGCCTGGATAGGGATCTCAAAACTCAGGCAATTAACAAAGGTGATGTGGGTAGTTTTAAGATAGTAGGTACAAACTGTCTGTGTTGAGTGCCAGCATAGCTTAGCTGCCTAGTTACATTGCCTTTTAAACCACTGTGCTGGCTAGACCGGTCAGCTAAGTAGTGCATGTTGGAGTTAGGCTGCCAGTTGTCAGACTTTGGGGTCCGATACAGGAGATTACTGGTCTTAAGCTCTTCAGTGTGGGGTTCCTGCCTAAAACCAGCTTGGCCTTCTCAGTGGAACAGGACCTTCCCCTCCCACTTGGTGGTGCCATCTAGATTTCATGTCCAGAAACACAGGAATCCTCTTTCCTGCCTAAGGCCTGCCTCCTGTGTTCCTGTTTCCTGTGGATGCCCTGCCTCTTCTGAGAATGTCAGGACTAGGAATGTCTGCCTCTTTTACGGGAGATCCTGCTGCCACCCACAGGAAGGCAACCAGCTATGTCCTCTGCAAGATAGTCATGCAGAATGCAACATGGCAAACCCAGCACCAGGACAAGGATGCCCACACTTTTTTTTCTTTGAGGGGGAGTGCTTTCCATGGGTTCTGCGTGAGTTATGCATTGACAGTGGGCAGGGGGTGCCCTTGAGAGCAGACCCAAGTGTTCTAGCATTAGAAAAATTTCTCTGAGATTACAGATTGCTATGTGAGATTACAGATTGATTTATTTCGTGACAGTATCTTAGGAGTTCAATTCCTGGGGATCAAACCCCCTGAATCCAGTCATCCTGGGACAGCTAAGTACTTGCATTTCAAGGCTAAAGAGACTGTCCCTCACCCCCATGGATCCTCTGCTTTCTCCTCGCATCACTTGCCTCACACAACGTTTCTGTTCCTAAACCAAAAGGCAAATGAGTGGCGTTTCGAGTTGAGAACTTGACGTTTACAGAGAATACAGCTCAGCACAAGGCAAAGGTAAATAAGCCCTGAGGAGTCCCTGGGAGTCCCAGTGCCTATAGCAGGGGTCCTCAAACTTTTTAAACAGGGGGCCAGTTCACTGTCCCTCAGACCGTTGGAGGGCCAGACTATAGTTTAAAAAAAACTATGAACAAATTCCTAGCACTGTGACTAGCCATGCGCTGCTGTCAGTTAACGTATAGTGAGCTGCCCTCCTGTTCTGGTAAACGGTGACTCCTCCAGGCCTGATGGAAGGAAGGGGAGGCTGGGAAGAAGTTGAGTGAGGCCAGGAGAGCCTGAGGGAGCTGTCGTTCTTCCTGGTAGATGGGTTTGGGCCTCTCCCTGCCTGGCTGGGTATAGTTGGTCACATTGTTCTCTCCAGGCATAAGGTACTGCATACTGCACATATCTTATTTTGAAGTAAAAAAACAAACGGGCAGAATCACCCGCATGTGGCCCGCGGGCCATAGTTTGAGGACGCCTGGCCTATAGCATCATGCTTGGAGTAAAAATAGCCACGTGTTTCAGAAACTTCAAAAAGGAGATGAAGAAATCAAAATTTCTACCATTCTGCACATAAGAGACTACATTGTAAATAGTGCATTGTTCAAGTGACTGAGTTTTTATGTACTTTATTTTGACTCTAGTACTTTTAGATATTGCTGACTTTACAGAAAACAAAATTGAAAGCAGCCTTCTTTTGGGAGATTATATTAAAGCATTTTCTGCCACAGGCATTGAGCTGAAGGGATGGAAAGGACTTTAATTATAGACAGCTGGATTTGAAGTCACCCAGTGGTGGTGACCTCAGACTTCCATCCTGGCAGGAGGAGCTAGAGATGTGTGCTCTCAGCCAGCTGGTCAGTATTGGGTGGGGCCAGGGTGCACCCAGTTAAAGAATCTGAGCCAACACGAGCCTGTGCCTTCCAGAAAGGGCCAGTCTGGGCTCCCTTCTGCTGCTGCCTGCAAGGTACTTGCTGTGGGAACTTCTCTTGGCTACAGGCTGACTTTCCACTTTTGAGTGCCTCCTTGTGTCAGCCTTGCCCTAGGCATTGAGAATTTCTTGATGATCAAGATAGCTGAGGCTACTGGCATCACTGGGCTTATGATCTAATAGGGGAATGTAATCGAAATAAACAAGCTAATTTTGGATTAAGGTAAGTGCTACGGGAGTGATCTCATAGACAGCAACCTCTGTGTATTGTACGGGCACTATTTCAGTAAGGGTGTCAGAAACAGCCACTCTGAGGCCTGAAGTGTCAGAGAACTCGGCATCCAGGCTAAGGGCAGAGCGAGGACCCGGCCTCTGAAGCAGGAGATAGCTTGGCCTAGCAAGGAGTTGTCAGAAGGTCAGTCTTGGCCACAGTGCTGTGAGCAAAAGGGAAGGTGGCCTGGTAAGGTTAGAAAGGGAGGTAGAGGACAGCTCCAGCAGGCCTGGAGGAGAGGATTTAAGCAGGCCAGTGGGATAAACTGACTGGTACAAAGATCTCAGCACTGGTTGCAGAACACAGTGAGGTGTGTAGGGGCAGAAGCACAAAGATAACACAAGCCAAGGCCCCCTGCCTGCTTTCCTTTCCTGGGGCTTAAACAGATTAAACACTCACCTGCCTCCTTCAGTGCACACTGGCTAGCGAAGGAACTTGCTTCTGACCTATTGGCCCAGGAAGCTGGTAACAGTCAGGTTTGGAGTGGCAGCAAACAGACAGGGGAGCTGCCTCCCAGGCAGTACCTTATGCCTGGAGAGAACAATGTGACCAACTATACCCAGCCAGGCAGGGAGAGGCCCAAACCCATCTACCAGGAAGAACGACAGCTCCCTCAGGCTCTCCTGGCCTCACTCAACTTCTTCCCAGCCTCCCCTTCCTTCCATCAGGCCTGGAGGAGTCACCGTTTACCAGAACAGGAGGGCAGCTCACTATACGTTAACTGACAGCAGCGCATGGCTAGTCACAGTGCTAAGTAGCCTTAAGGTGACAACACCAAGCGATACATGGACATATTGCAATAAGGGTGATTTAACCTTGAAGGGGGAGATTGTGTGTGTGTTTTAATTTTGATTGAATCTCTCATTTTGTAGCTCCAGCTCCACGCTGTAATAAGTTACTAATGAATTCAGTCTCAGCCAGAGCCCCCGTGTTTGTCGGGGCAGGGGGAGCGAGGTGGAGAGCTGGGTTGCATGGTGTGTGGCATGGGGCTGGGCAAGCTGCCTGCAGAGGCATGGGGGCACATCAGCAGTGAAGGCTGGTGCCCTGGGTCACCACAGGTGGATGGTTTGTAGGTATGAGGAACACGGACAAGGCGCAGGGCTCAGGCTCACTGAGTCAGAGTCCCTAAGGGATTAGATCCCTGAGTCTTCTAGTGGATGCCTGGTTTGGGGATCACTGCTCTGGGCCAACCTCACCATGTTACAGGGGGGTGATGACTCGTCCAGGGTTGCCGAGTGCATGGATGGCACAGCCAGAGCCAGAACCCAGGTTTCTAGACACTCTGGCTCCTGACTTTTCAGGAGCTCCCATCGCATGGGGCTGCAGCTTGAGAGAGAGGTACAGGAGGGGACTGCCTGGCACCAAGACTGGACCTGGGTGGACCAGCCCCGTTTGATTTTCACAACCTGAAAGAAGCATGGCCACTCTGGCTAATCCCCCGAAGGCAACAAGGTCATGCTGAGGGTGCATTTTGTGTTTCAGAACCACTGGGAGGAAGTGGGCCATTCTACCGCTTGTTGCCACGATGCTGGCCACCCGCCTCTCGAGACTCCTGTCACAGCTCCCAGGAAAAACCCTAAGTATGTATGACAGAGAACATGGAGCAAGGTAAGCAACTAAGGGTGGAAATGGCCTTGAGGGTCGCACTTTCTGGGCAAGCAGAGCCATTCACACATTGATGGTGCAGGTGGAGATGAGATGTCTCTCAGTACCTGTGTCTCCAAGCAAAGGAAACCCAAACATGTCCTTGGAAGACAGACCTTCCCAGGACTCACAGGGCAGAGAAGAATATCTTTCATAATGGCTTTTTAAAAACCTCTAAAAATCACTTTAGATTTGTACAAAAGTTGCAAAAATAGTATAAAGGGTTCCCGGATCTCTTTCACTTAACTTCCCCAAATGCTGACACCTTACACAACCATAGTGCAATGATCAAAATCAGGAAATGACCATTGACATAATACTATTAACTAATCTATAGACGTTATTCAAATTTTGCCAAGTGGCCCCCAGATGGGCCTCTCTTATCCTAGTTTCGTCCCTGTCAAGCCTAGGCTCACATATTAATAGCTTCCTTTGGCAGCCACATCATACTTGTGTTTTGTGGTCGACCAGACTACATTTTTTTCACCGTGCTGCTGTGAGGCCATGTTTTTCCTGAGCTGCACTTGTGCACTGATATTTGTCTCTCTTAAGCCTCACCTTGTTAGATTAAGCCTGTCCAATCGACTCATGGCTGCTCTGAGCAGAAAGCTGGGTTACTGGTTATTGTTGCTGATTCATGATGGGGGCTATAAAAGGGATAGATAGAAAGCAGGCTGGTAAGAAAGGGAAGAAGCCAGAATTAATGCCCCAGCCAGCGGGGGGAGGCTTTGGAACGTGTCCTAAAAAGTTCCCAGATGCCAGGGCTCTGAGGACCAGCAGGTTCTTCCACAGTCCCTTGAGTAAGTGCCAGATTGCACCTCTCCCGCCCCATCTGATTCTGCTTCTGGGTTAGGGCAGAAATTAGGAAGCTTCTGTCCTCTGAATCTGTCAGTTACCCCTTTGGGATTCCACCCTTCAGAAAGGGTACTGACTAGCCCGAGTTTAACTTGTACCACCTGTGATGTGAGACTGGCCCAACTATTGGTCTAAGTGACTTGGTTGGCCAGCTGCTTGCTGCCACTACAGGGCCTGAGCAGAGAGGACCCTCTAGGGAAATACACACTATTTTATGTGATGGGGCTTGGGCCTAACCCCTTAGGGACACTCTTAGCCATGGCAGGCCAGTGTATCGGTTAATATTGCCTCACTCTAAGAGAGCAGAAATCCCTAGAAGTTTGGGGCTGATGTGGCTTCAAGGTCCTGAAGAAACAAAGAAGCTCCTTGTTTCTTTCTGTCATCCTAAGGGTGGCTGTCACCTCAGGGTCCCATGATACTCCACCTCTAGCCTCAGTGCAGGCAGGAAGAAGCAAGGTAACATGGAGGAAGGGAGCGGCAGCACCTCCATAGGAAAGAAAACTCCCAGCAATCATTGCAGCTTCTGCTTGTACCTCATTGGCCAGAGGTGTATCATGTGACCATCCAGTGAGTGGTAGTCTGGAAAGAGTTGGGCACATTGCTACCCTTAGACAAAATGCAGATTTTGTTAGTGAGGCAGATGAGAAGAATGGATATAGGCAGGCAAACAGCAGTGTCTACCACAGCTGACTGCTGGGCTGTGGCCCAGAGCTGATTTTATTCATAGAGATATTAGGGTTTTGGCAGTAAAGAGGCTCAAAAAGGAAACCCCTAGGGGGAAAATTCTCCCCCACAACCCTAGGCAGTGGTTTTGAACTTTGATTGCAGGTTAGAATCACTTAGAGCAAGTGGGGGAAAAATATCCCCTGGGGAATCTAATTTAATTGTCAGGGGTGAGGCCAGGTAAGGGAATAGATTTAAAAACTTCTCTGTGATTTTTTTTTTTTTTTTAAATCATTTAATGGAGAATCTTAAACATACACAAAATTAGAAAGTAGTGTATTGATCCCTAGTGTACCCCACATCTAGGCCTCTATAATTATCAGCACATGGCCAATCTTGTTTCATCTATGTCCCCACCCCTCCCCTTACTGGGTTATTTTGAAGCAATTCCTAGGTATGTTATTTTATTTACAAATATTTTATTATCTGTCTCTAAACAAGAACTCTTTTTAATAACATAACCACACAACCATGGTTACTTTCCCAGGTGATTCTAATAAAAACTGGGGAGGAGAACCTGAGAGCAATTGCTCTAGACCTAGATTAACCAGCCCTTCCCTAGGACCTCTTGTGCTGGAATCACTTGGGGTGAATTAAATATGCAGATTCCCAGGGGCCACCCTTTCTTACTGAATCAGAATATCAACGGGAGGGACCTGGGAGTCTGCATTTTAACAAGCTCCCCAGGTGCTTGTTAACTAAAGTTTGAGAATTGAGGTGCTAAGGCCTTCCCAGGGCCAAGGCCCCTACAAATTGAGAAGCAGCTCCAAGCCAGGGATCCCCTAGCAACTGTAGGAGCTCCACAGTTAGGGAAACTGGAGCATGATGAGGCAATGCCAGCCGTGGCCCACAGGGAAAGGCTGAGAAGACACGCAATGCCAGGAGGGCACTGTCATGCCAGACGAGCTGCCCTGAGTTATTCATAGTTCTGCCTCACACACCGTGTCAGGGTTCTGCCTCTCAGGGGTTGGGTGTGCAGGGTTGGAGCCTTGTGCTCTCTGGAAAAGTAAAAATGTGTCATTGAAATCTGGATATGAGTGGTGGAGCCTGGTATTACATACCCAGGGTCAGTCTGGTTCAGGTGTGGATATATTTGAGAATGGGGAAGTATGTTAGAGAAGGTCTGACAACAAGTCAGTCTGAAATAAGCTCGTTCTTTTGCTGAAAGTTTTTGGTTACTTTTAAAAATGTCTGGTGGCTGGACGCTATGGCTCATGCCTGTAATCCTAGCACTCTGGGAGACCAAGGAAGAAGCGTTTGAGCTCAGGAGTTTGAAACCAGCCTGAGCAAGAGTGAGAGCCCGTCTCTACTAAAAATAGAAAGAAATTAATTGGCCAACTAAAAATATATAGAAAAAATTAGCCGGGCATGGTGGCTCATGCCTGTAGTCCCAGCTACTGGAGAGACCGAGGCAGAAGGATCACTTGAGCCCAGGAGTTTGAGGTTGCTGCGAGCTAGGCTGATGTCATGGCACTCTAGCCTGGGCAACAGAGTGAGGCTCTGTCTCAAAAATAAATAAATAAATAAAAATGTCTGGTAATATGAACAGGGTGGCACTCTAGCCAGGATGACAGAGAAAGACTCTGTCTCAAAAAAACCTGCTCTCTCTAGCCAAAGGACCAGCCCAGTGAGATAGAACAAGTGGGTTTGTTCCACAGATCCAAGAATGGTTCACTATTTGAAAATCAATGTTATCCAACAAATGAATGGGCTAAAGAAGAAAAATCACATTATCCTATCTATCAATGTAAAGAAACCAAAATTTAGCACCCATTGATGATGCAAAATCTTAGAAAAATAGAAGCTGGGTGCAGTGGCTCACACCTGTAATCCTAACAATCTGGGAGGCTGAGGCCAGGAGGATTGCTTGAGGTCAGGAGTTTGAGACCAACCTGAGCAAGAGTGAGACCCCGTTTCCATTAAAAATAGAAAAATTAGCTGGGTATGGGTGGCACACACCTGTAGTCCCAGCTACTCGGGAGGCTGAGGCAAGACGACCGCTTGGGCCCAGGAGTTTGAGGTTGCAGTGAGTTATGATGACGCCACTGCATTCTATCCAGAGTAACAGAACAAGATTCTGTCTCAAAAAGAAAAAAAGAAAGACACAGAGGGAACTTTCTGAACCTGGTAAAGAACATCCATGATAAACCTATAGCTAACATTGTACTTACCAGTGAGAAACTGAATGTTTTGCCCTTTAGGGAACAAGCCAAGGATATTCATTCACTCTCACCACCTATCCAACACAGTGCTATAATTTCTAGCCAGTACAATAAGGCAAGAAAAGGAAATAAAATTCATATAGATCATAAAATAAGAAATAAAATTTCCTATTTGTAGATTACATGATTGTCTACTTAGAAAAATCCCAAAGAATCCACAAAAAACTCCCAGAAGTAATAAATAAGTTTAGCAAGGTCACAGGATACAAGATAATACACAAAAATCAATTGTATTTCTATATACTAGTAATGAACATGTGGCTATCAAAATTAAAAACAATACCATTTATAGTTGCTTAAAATAAAAAAGAAATACTTAGGTGTAAATATAACAAAGCATGGATAAGATTTGTATGCTGAAAGCTATACAACATTGAGGAAAGAAATCAAAGATTTCTACAAATGGAGACCTATATTATATTCAAGGATTAGAAGATACAACAAAGTAAAGATGTCAATTTCCCCCAAATTGATATACAGGCTTAGCATAATTCCTAGCAAAATCTCAAGTCAGATTTTTTGTAAAGACAAGATTATTCTAAAATTTATATGGAAAATCAAAGGAAATAGAATAGGCAAAACAAATTTGAATAAGGAAAATAAGATAGGAGCTCATAGATCAGTGAAAAAGAATAGAGAATCCAGAAATAGCCCACACAGATATGCCCAACTGATTTTTGACAAAAGTGCAAAAGTAATTCAATGGAGAAAAAAATAATATTTTCAAAAAATGGTGCTAGAGCAATTAGACATTCATAGGCCAAAAACAAGAACAACAAAACAAACTTTGACCTAAGTCTCACATCTTATGTAAAAATTAACTCAAAATTGCTCATAGACTTAAAATGTAAAACATAAAACTATAAAACTTAAAAAAAAATAGAAGAAAATCTTTGGATTCTAGGGGTAGGCAAAGAGTTCTGAAATTTGACACTAAAAGCATGACCCATAAAAGGAAAAATGGATAAATCAGGCTTCATCAAAATGAAACCCTTTCTCCCTGTAATAAACCCTGTTCAGAGGATAAAAAGGCAAGTTAGAGATTAAAAGATATGCATTACCACATGTATAACAAAGGACTACCATCCAAAACATCTAAAAAAAACTCTCAAAATTCAACAGTGAAAGAACAAACAATCCAATTAGAATATGGGAAAAAGACATGAAGAGACATTTTACCAAAGAGAATATACAGATGGTGCTATGGTCCGAATGTTTGTGTTCCCCTCAAATTTCTGTGTTGCAATCCTAACCCCCAAGATAATTTGTTTTAGGAGGTACAGCCTTTGCGAGGTGATTAGGTCATGAAGTCAGAGAGCTCAGGAATGGGATTAGTGCCCTTATAAAGCAGGCCCGAGAAAGAACCCTTGCCTTTCTGCCATGTGAGGAGGCTATAGTGAGAAGACATCTGTTTATGAAGGAAGTGGACCCTCACCAGACACAGTCTGCTGCCACTTTGACCTTGGACTTCCCAGCCTCCAGAAATAAATTTCTGTTGTTTATAAGCCACCCCATTTTGTTATTATAGCTCAAACAGACTAAACAGATGGCAAATAAACATGAAAAGATGTCCAACATCATTAGCCGTTAGAGAAATGCAAATTAAAACCATGATGAAATATCACGATATAGTTTTTAGCATGGCTAAAATAGAAAATAGTGACACCACCAAGTGCAGGCAAGGATATAGAGAAACTGGGTCATTTGTAATTGCTGCTGGGAATGGAGAATGCTACAGCCACTCTGGTAAACAGTTTGGCAGTTTTGTTAAAAACTAAGCATGCAACTACCATGTGACCCAGAAATTACACCCTTGGGCATTTATCCAAGAGAAATAAAAACATGTGCAAAAAGATCCATAGAGTAATGTTTATAGCAGCTTTATTCATAATATTTACAAACTGGAAACAACCCAGATGTCCTTGAGTGGGTAAATAGTTAAACAAATTGTGTTACACCCATGCCATGGAGCACTACTTAGCAATAAAAAGGAACAAACTATTGATACACAACATCTGGATGAATCTCCAGAGAATTATGTTGCATGAAAAAAGCCAGTTCCCATTATACTGTGTGATTCCATTTGTATGACATTCTTGAAATGACAGAATTATAGAGATGGAGAATAGATTAATGACTAAAGAGGGTATGGGGTGGGAAGAAAGTAGGTGTAGGTATAAAGGGTAACATGAAGGATCCTTGTGGTAATGGAAATGTTATGTATTTGCTGTATCAATGTCAATATCTTGGTTGATTATATCATATTGTAATATAGTTTTGCAAGATGCTGCTATTAGGGGAAATTGGGTAAAAGGGACTTGGCATCTCTCTGTATTGTTTCTTAATTTCTTAACTGCATGTGAATGTACAATTATTTCAAAATAAAAAGTTTAACTGAACAGAGCTTTGGGGATAGGAAGCTTAACCTACTGGGAGTTAAGACATTGAATTTGCAGAAGGCTTTAACAAAACTCTATCACTGAAAGGATAGTGCATGCTTGCATTCGTCTGAAACATTACCTATTTATGTCACCTTGGAAAGCAGAAGATGGAGCTTTATTGGAATGGGACACAGAACAGTCCAGTTTTGACAGGGCCTCCCAACAAAAGTAGCTTCTGGATTGGCTTTATGCTCTGGAAAGCCCTTACTGTACGGTGGCAAAGACAGCCACTGCAAATGCGGGCTCAAGCAGCCCTGGCGGAAAGAGAGCCTGGTGTGGGGAGACGATCAGTGCTACTTTGGGCTGGGTGGTGGCTGAGGGTCCTCCCAGTTGCTTCTGCCCTGGAAACAAGGTCTGGGACCACAGCCCTGTGCTCATGGCTTCCTTTTCTCTTGTAGACGCCCACTGTTGTTTTGTTCTGCCTCCTTTATCCCAGTGAGCCGGACATATGCTGGTGAAGTGGACCCGGTGAGTGGAAGCCCAGCTACCCGGGAACCAGTCAGATGGTCAGAGCCCTTCCCTCTGAGCCCCCTGGCCCTGAGCTACTTTCAGAGTAGGACTTTAGTGCTTCCAGGACATTCGCAGCCACTTTCTCCCTTACCCCCTCCCTCAAAGCCAATTCCTTCTACATGAGGGAAACAGTAATGAGGAAGGTGTCAGTGGATGTCTGGAGGGATCCAGAACTCCCATTCCACACCCAGCAACTTAGGGACTAAGAGTTTAGACTCTGGGATCTCAGCCCTAATTTCAATTCCAGCTCCATCACTAACTACATTGGGCATTAAAAAATACCTCTGTTTCCCACTTGTAACATGGTATAGTAATCATACTTACTATATAGGGCCATTGTGAGGATTAAATAAGAATGGCGCATGCGAAGTGCCTTGCACATGGTAGGTATTTAATAAACACCAGCTCTGATGATAAAGATGCTGAGGACAATGGTGACAATGGTGATCATAGATGAGGAAGCTGAGATTCTGAAAGCAGAAGTGATCTCCCCAGGCAGCATTGTTAATCGTCGATAGAGTCTGAGTTAAAACCTGGTCTCTTGATCATGAGTTCAAGCTTTTGCAGTATACCACAGTTCTTCTCCACACAGCAAGGCCTGGGCTACTCAGGAAACACCAACTTTTCCCGCCCAGAGGGTGGGAAACCTGGTCACTCTGCCACAGGACCTTGGGTTCCTAACGTGGGTTCTGACCTTCTAAAACAGGTTGGCAGCAAAGCTGTCCTGGTCACAGGCTGTGATTCTGGATTTGGGTTCTCCGTGGCCAAGCACCTGCATTCAAAAGGCTTCCTTGTGTTTGCTGGCTGCTTAATGAAGGTAAGAGATGGGTCATCTTCTTCATCTTTGTCCTTTACACACAGTCACTGTTTTGTGGTTTTCAAAAAATTGCTTTCCTTACATCTGGCTCATTTGTTGCTTAAAACAGCCTGTATCTTTTCAACTGGCTTCAGTCTCACTTGTTCTTCATATAATAGCTTTGTCCATTCACCCATCCATCCATCCATCCACCCACCCACCCACCCACCCACTCATTCGCCAAATGCTAATGATGTGCCTGACACTTTGCTAGGTGCTGTAGAAGAATAAGACCTGGTCCCTGCCCCGCAGGAGCTCACTGTCCAGTGGCGAGGGGACAGCCATGCATAGACACAGCTGAAGAATTAGAGTGAAGAACATTTTCAGGGATGTGCAAGAACATTCAATGAGAGGACGTAAGAAGATTGATTCTGGGTCATGGAGCATAAATAATGCTGTTATAGGTGGAGGCCAGTATGAGTGGCCTTCCAGACAGAAGGCATAGCCTGAGCATAGGCCTGAAAGCTCAGGGTCATTTGGGACACGTCGAGTGGAATGAAGCACTGACACGTGAGGCCACGAGAATAAGCAGAGGAGAGTCCCTCAGTTTAGAGAGTTGTGCAGCCATCACCACAGTCCATTTCTGGAACATTTCCACCTCTCACAATCTCCCTCTTGACCATTTACAGTTAATCCCTACCCCCACTCTAGCCCTAGGCAGCAACTGATTTCTATTAGATTTAGGTTTTCTGGACATTTCATCTACATGGAATCATACAATGCATGGCCTTTCGTACCAGGCTTCTTTCACTCAGCATCATGTCTTTGAGATTGATCCGTGTTGTAAAATGTATCAGTAGTCCATTCCTTTTTATGGCTGAATGGTATTCTATTATATAAATATACTAGATTTTAAAACATCTATTGACTAGTCGATGCCTATTTGGATTGAAATGTTTGGATTTTTGGTTATTATGAATAATGCTGTACATATCTATGTGTAGACATGTGTCTTTACCTGGTTTCTTTTAACAGAATTTGCAAACCAAAGTCTGGGCATTAGGTGTGCTCATGGGACATGGGGCATGGCTGATCTCTGTTCCTCTCCATGGACAGAGCTGGAAGATGTATATATAATCACACACACATATGCACACACTATATTTATATCTATCTCATATATATGATGTCACTAGAACCTCATGATTTATTTTACATTTGTGAATATAATAATAAATATAAAATAAAGTTATAAATATAAATGAGAGCAACCCAGGCTTGGGTGGCCGAGGCATCCATGCCGCAGTGAAGGCACAGTGGCCGGGAAAGTGTGGCTATCAACTGCTCCTGCAGCAGGCTTTCCTGCAGGGCAGTCTGAGTGATGCATCTCCATGGTCACCACAGTAGAGCTTAATGGTTTTTTTGGCTATTGACTGAGGGTTTACAAAATACTGTTTTAAAAATCTACTTGGATTAATTCTTGGTTTTCTTTGTCATTCTATTTATTTGAAATACAGGGCCATTTATTTACTTGTTTATGTTTTGTTTGCCCCCATTCTTGTTGATGTGATTTAATTTTTGAATATGTAAGCCTTATTATTAACAAGACTGTAAAGTCAAAATTATATAGAAAGGTACACTCAAAGTGGTGTTACTCCCCCATCTCCTATCTTTTCCTCTCTGTTTTCTTCGTTTCCCCCATTTTACCCAAATGTTTGCACATTGTATACACTCTTTTGTACTATTAAAAAAATTAACAACGTATCTTGGAAATGAGTCCATATGACTTCACAAAGATCTTCTTCTTTTTTTTTAATAGCTTCATGGTACTCTACTGAGTGGGTAGACCATAATTTACTCTGTTAGTCTTCGTAGATGAACTTTTGCTTTTAGGTTGTTTTCAATATGTTGTAATTACAAATAATGCCAACCTTGTGACTATGTATTTTTGTATTGTTAGAGGTTTATCTTTAGGGTAATTTCCTAGGGGTGAAATTACTCTTAGGTCATAAGGTAAATAAAACATGTTGTTATTGAAGATAGTCCCAAATTTCCCACCATAGGGGGGTTGTGTAATTTTACATCCCCATCAATAGTGTATGAGTGCCTTTCACCAATAGAGTCTGCTTCAAGCTTTTGATTTTTGCCAATCTGATAGGTGAGAAGTGTATATCAGTGTAGTTTTAGTTTGTATTTCTCTTATGTGTGCACACCCTGTTATTTAAGAGCATGCCCCAGAAACTGCACATATATTACCTGTGCTCTCATTCTATTGGCCAGAACTTAGTCGTGTGGCCTTACCTGGCCACCAGGGAGGCTGGGAAATGTAGTGGGTATTCTGAGACAATGTGTACCTGACTGAAACATCAGGTGCTCCACTGCTATAGAAGAAGGGAAGAATGGATGTTTGGGACAATTTGCTGTCTCTGCTCCGTGAGTGAGACATTTTTCCTTATTTCGAAGGCAGCAGGAACCCAAGGAAGGAATTTTTATACTGTATTTGATATGTCTGTGAAGTTTGATATCTGTTCAATATAAAAGTTTCAATAATAAAACACGTATGAAACATAAAGTAATTCTCATTGCCATGCTCTTAACATCATTCCAAATCAGAGATGGTTTTGTTTGTCCTTTTAATCTTTACTTCTTTTGAATTATAAAAATAACCATATGTAGTATAATAAATTCAAACAATACAGAAGTGTATGATGGACAAAGAGTGAAGTCTTCCCAGTCTCTTGCCCCAAGGTAACGTCAATGCAGGTGTATGCATAATTTGTTACATTTATAAGTTGAGTATCCCTTATCCAAAATGCTTGGGACCGTAAGTGTTTTGGATTTCAGATTTTTCTGGAATTTGGAATATTTGCATTGTGCCAGTTCATCATCCTTGATTCAAAAATCTGAAATCTGAAATGCTCCAGTGAATCTTTCCTTTGAGTGTCATGTTGGCGCTCGAAAAGTTTCAGATTTTTGAGTGTTTCAGATTTCAGGTTTATGGATGAGGGATACTCAGCCTGCATAACCAGAGCCACAGCGAGTTGCCTGTCACATACATCTTTGCCTGCTTTCACTGGCAATTCCTAGGACAATCTTGTCGATGTGAAAGTGCTAGTTGGAAAGGAGTGCAGGTTTTAGGTTTTGTTCAAATCTGCCAAACTGCTTCCCTAAAAGCCTCTCCAGGGTCTCCTCCTCCTGGCAGCACATGAGAGAACCTGCTCTCTCATGAGGGTTGGTGGGGGGATGGGTGTGACCTGCTTGGAGCTGGGTTCTCTGCATAACGTGGACTTGCCACAGCAGGTCCTGGCAGGAACTGTGATGCCACAAAAACATTTTAAATTCCTTTGTCATATGTTCAGTATCTGTGCTATTGTGCTAATTTGTCCAGTGACACAGGGAGCCACAATGCAGGGCAGAGGTTGCTCAGTGCTGCAGAAGAACCTTCAAGAGGGAGTCAGGGGCTTGGGTTCTAGTCCCAGATCGGCCACTAACCCTGGAATTGGGCAAACACTTCTCTTCCCTGGGCCTCCGTTTCCTCTTACTTACAATAATAGGATTGGACTGGTGATCTTAGATCTTCCACTCCTATGGCAGTAATTCTATGATTAGGTAACTGGTATTTTGAAGAAAGGACCAGACAAGATCATTGCCAGGCTATATGTATTGGAACTACCTCTTGACTAATTCCACCTGGTATCTCATGTTAGTTATGCAAATCGGAAAGCAGTCAGAGCCACCTTGGGAGTTGAAAGGGGGGGTGCTGAGATGTTAGCCACAGGACAGATTCTAGCTACGTCTGTACCCAAACACACTGCCTGCTCTTTAGAGCTATCCCTCCTCTTAAGCCTCAGGCCTCATTGCCTTGGGCCAATCAAGGACTTATCTCCAGTGGATGTCTCCACCCTCCTATATCATTAACTCCACACTCTCAACTGGACCATTCTGGTACACACACACACCCCCATACACCACCACATCCTATATGCACTACCTCCCCATTTCTGTGCTCCCCTTTGTAGAAAAGCACCCCTAGAGGGTTGTTTATATGATTTTCACATATTTACCTCCCATTTTCTTTTCAACCCACCTCCATCAGGCTTTGCCCCTACCACTGTGTTTAGTCAACAAGTATTTATAGAGCACTTACAGTGCACCAGTGGTATACTCTGTTGGAGATACAGCATATAACAATTCAATTGCTCTTGCGGCACTTACATATCAAGGGGGTGGGGGGAAGACAGACAAGGAATAAGATAAATAGGTACATTGCATCTCTGTGGGATGATGAAAGCTCTGGAGAAAAATTAAGCAGGAAAAGAAGATGGAGTGTGAATGTGGTGGAGGGAGCATTCAATTTTCCCGAGGGAAGAAAGACCTCCCGGAGAAGGTAGGCTGGAGCTGCCTTGCCCAAGGGAGGTGAGAGAGCAAGTGCTGCAGATGTTTAGGGGAAGTGAGGACAGCCAAGCACAAAGGTCCAGAGAAGAGAGTGGCCTGGTGTGTCCGAAAGAGCAGGAAGTCGCTGTGGCCACACAGAGTGAAGGGGAGGTGGTACATGCAGGTGCAGGCGTAGTGTGCCGCCAGGGCCGGCCAGGCACAGATCTTGTATCAGCACAGGGAGGCTTAGTGGGAGGTGGCGTCTCGTCACCATCTGTAAGGACGAGCAGTGGTTCCCTGTGAAATGGGTGGGGGTGGCCTATTGAGGGCCTGCCAGTAGTTTGAGGTAGCTGAAGTGCTGTGGAGGAAGAAGTGGGGAGCTGGGAAAGGAAGCAGGACCAGAACTGAAGGGCCTGAGTGCCTCTGACTGGCTTTTATCAGGGATACCGGTAGCCCTATTCTGCCAAGTTCATGGCCACTTCTCAGAACACGGCTACTCAACCAGCAGCAGCTCTTGACCAAATTAACCACTCTTGTTTGTGACTCTTTCTTGACTTCATGCTCTCTTGGCTCTTCCCACCTCTTTTGCCTGCCCCCAACTCCTTCTCCCCTTGTAAATATTACACTGCCCCAGGATTGCCCTTGTCATGGTGTTTCTAACATGCGGTAAGATGCTCACATAGAACACGTGCCGAGTGTCCTCATGTCCTACCCTGAGTGCTAGACCACCTGAAAATGTGTGCTGAGAGACCTTAAAACCTTTTAACCAGGATCGGCTCATCACCTGCCTTGATATTATAAGAAATCACAATGCAAGAAGCTAAGAGGTTGGAAAGGGTCATTAGTGTGCGGTGATATTCTCTCTGGTCTCCAGTAAAAAGAGTGGGCTTCAGATGAACTCCCTGGAGAGCTTATTGTTTATTTGTGTCTTGGAGTCCAAGGCCATAGAATGTTATGTTAGTGTTTACCACAAGAAGTCTAAAGGCCCAAGAATGAGGGCCTTTAAAGTTTTAAATTGGATACAAGTTCGAGAGTTTGGGTTTTCACACCAGACTAGGCTGGAGTTATTTGGTTAATAGACTGAACAGGACTCTATGCCAAAACAAAGAGGCTGTCTATTATCTGAAAATGAATGGAAAAGCAATAAGACTTGCCTGAAATTTCCTCAAGGGGTGGGAAAAATAGCTTGCAGGTGAGGTTTAAAGGGATAGTAAGAGAAAGAAGTAGGTTTATCAATAAACCAGTTGCACAAGAACCAACACATCAGGACCATAAGCTCGTCCCTGAGCAGCAAGACAGAGGTGGACAGAGACTCTGGAGACCTGCAGAGGGACAGAGACTCCAGAGCACAGAAACCCTGGAACCAGGGAGGTGGCACAGCCTGCAGTATGGTCTTGGACTGAGGACAGTGATCCCTGAAGGGGATGGGCCACCACAGTCCGCTGCCAGCAGGCTGAGGGGGTTTGGAAGGTTTCCTGTGAATAGCTGGGGGCAAGCTCCAGTCTCTGTCCCTATTGGCGTGGCTGTCAGGAGCAGGGTTCGGAGGCTGCTCAGAGGCGGATGAGGGTTCCTGGGGTAGTCTGTCAGGTGAAGGTGGGAGGTGGGGATTTCTCTCCTGGGGAGCCTGAATGCTAAGCCTGAAGCCGTGGGCTGTGACATTAACCCTGGTTTCCTCCCAGAGGAGGCTCTTTGCTGCCAGACTGCCAAATTAAGAGTTCATGTGGATACCCTGACCTGGAGGTGCAACTGCAGGGGCATTGTTGTGACGCTGGCTAGAGGCACAAGGAGACGTCTTGTGTAGGGGCCTGAGAGGAGCTGATCGATGGCAACAGGCCTAACAATGTCCTGAGAAGGAGGACACTCAGCTCTCGCGCATTTAAGCTAGAATCTATAATAAACACCTCTGAGCTTCACACCATGTGGGGTCCACTCCGAGAGCATTTGAGGAGCCCCATGGGAAGACTGTATGAAAGCAAGACACGTGTTCTCCTAGTGCCTGTGTCCTGTCTGTGGAAAAGAGAGGTGTCTGTGGGCACTGCACCCTCCCATCCTGGACTTGAAGATGGCATTGGTTCTTTTTTGGTGGCGCCTCCGTGGGAACGACAGCATAAGCTCCAGGCCTGTCTGTTTTATAGATCCGATACCTGCCTTCCTGTTTGGGAAGGTTGGCATATCCCCAGGATTTCAGAGCCAAGCCCTAGACTAACTGAACCTCCAGCCTGGCTGCTCTGTGCAAAGGTGACTCTGGGTGTAACTGGCATTCCTGACCCCAGGCTGGGCAGAGACTCCGTGGGTGGGTCATGCCTCATTGCTTTTTCAAAGGGCCAGTGGGGAGGCTCCCTTTTGGTGGAAAACCAAGCTGCGATGGTGACAGTTTAGGGGTGGGAGGGCTGTTAGGCGAGAGTAGCCAGACCTTGCATTTGATGCCTGGACTGTCTCTGTACTGCATTCCCCATGCCCACCAGCAACCACCCCTCCGACCCCCCAACAATCCCCTCCCTCCACCACTCATTGCCTGAGCACCTCCCGGGCAGCCCGTGCCATCTCCAGACTGAGAAAGTCATTCATAAGATTTTAAGGTGAATTTGACTTCTTGGCCCTGGCTCTGTTCTCTGTGGCTGAGTAGAGCAAGCTGTTTCTCTCAGTCACGTTCTGCTTGAGTCTTCTTTCCAGAGTGATTATGTCCACACCTTTAGCCCCATTTGACATAGTCCTATTTCTCCTATGTCCCTCTGAAATCACATAACGTGGTTTCTCCATTCCTGGGGATAGGGCCCTCCTCTTACCAGGCTCAGCCTAACCTGCAGAGAACTTTCCACTCTGACGCATGCTGACGTCCTGGGTGTCCTGCCCTTGCCTTGTTGGGATGTTTGCTGCAGTCCCAGCTGCGTGTGCCACGGACAGGCACTGGGCTGGACAGTTGGTGCTTCTCTGTCACTTCATTCTCCGTCAGCTGCTCCAGCCCTCCTGTAAGAGGTATCACCGTTCCATGCACCACTCAGAAAAATCACCACCAATTAAGTTATGACTGATGATATCTAATTTTCACATCGATTGTAGCTCTTCCCTATAGTGAAAAAAATGTGTGTCATAGAATAGGATGAAATGTGACCTCATGATGCGAAGGCGAATGAGATAAGCAGAGCACGTCAGCGCCTAGCACGGCATCGTAAACACTCGCAGCCCCTGCAGCCGGCCAGTGCCCCCTCCAGCCTCAGGCCCACCGCTTCCTTGTGCATCTGCACCCGGGCGCCTGCAGCAGAAGGCTTACAGTGGACTGTCCTCTTACCTCTTCTGAAGTGCCCATCCCCATCAGCCCTCTCTCATTAATGTCCTCAGCTGTCACTGCCTTTGGAAAGTCCCCCTTGCCCACCCTCCTTCTGCTCCCCTCCCTCTTCCCACAAGGCCCCGCACAGCAAGTGCTCACCGTGTTGTTTGCTCATTCATCCGTCTCCTCTACTACGTGACTCTTTGAGGACAGCGGCTGGCTTCTTTATCTTTGCATCTCCAGTTCCTAGCACAGATCCAGAACAGGACAGAGGCCCCGGACATGTTTGTTGAATGAGTGGTGTTTTTCTCGTGTTTGATAATACCTGAATTTGTATAGCACTTTCTAGTTTAACAGGTTTCTTAAAAATCTATTTCTTTATTCCATTAATCTGAGCAGGTCAGGACAGGTGGTGATGTTCTTATTTTACAGCCAGAAAAACTGGACACCTGCAAAGGGACACCCCAGGTGTACACAAACTAGTTAGGAACTGAGCTGGGATTAGAGCCTGGCTCTGGCCTCTTACCAGTTTGGGGTTGATGGACCCTTGGCTTGGAACACAGGTGGTGCCAAACTGGCAGCCTGCTGGTCACATGTGGCCTGTGGATGGGCTTTGGCCCACACAAGTGTTTTTTTCTCCTAATGTGCATAGGTTGCCAACACTCAATAAATGGGGGGATTTCCCACTTAAATCCCAATTACTAGCTTAAAAATCTAAGCATCCGGCAACCCTGGGCTTATACCACCACACGGACGACAACTGACACGTGCTTTCTTCCTCGGGGTCCCCGCCCTCCCCATTGTCCGAACCCCCATTAGTTTGCAACCCCTGCTTAGAGAAAGAGTCCATCAGTGAGGTCTCAGGGCAAGGTCTCCACCCTATTCTTGGCTGTGTCTGTGGCGCTTGGCTTGGCGCTTGATAACGTCGGTGTTCAGGGATGGAATAGACCACATGCTGCGGGGGGCAGGCCTGGCTGAGCCTGCAGAGAACGCCATCTGCAGTCAACAAACTCGAGGCTTTGGCAGGGACCTGGGGCCAGCTCCTGCCTTGGCAGTGGGCTTCATGCCCGAGTCCGCCTCGGGTGGGAAGGAGGGAGGTTGACACCAACGCCTCTCACCTCCCCAGGACAAAGGGCATGATGGGGTCAAGCAGCTGGACAGCTTGAACAGCGACCGACTGAGAACCGTCCAGCTCAATGTCTGCAGCAGTGAGGAGGTGGACAAAGCAGTGGAGCTTGTCCGCTCCAGCCTGAAGGACCCCGAGAAAGGTAGGGGGCGCCTTGGGGCAGCAGGGCTCGTGTATGGGGCTGTTCCAAGAGGCTCTTCCTGAACACCACCCTCCATAGGCTGGCTTCCTGCTACAAGCCTCCTTTCTTTATTGTTTAAATTCTTCCTCCTGCATGGGAGGAGGAAGAGGATTAAACACACCGGTGCCATAGGGCATGTAAAGTGCTGCCAGGAGGAGATTTGAGGATCTGTGGGGGTAGGAGAGGGGTATGCACTGGTCAGGTCAGTTGAGTCAGCGCTCAGTGAAATGCCCATGCTGGGCCAGGTGCTGCGCTGTGTGCTGGGGACACAAAGATGGGCAAGGCATAGTCTGTCCCCGCTCATCTCACAGTTCAGCAGGGCACTGATTTCAGCACTAGACAGCAGTGCACTGAGAGAGGCAGAGCAGCACAGGAAAGAGGCTTTAGTCCGGTCTTGGGGGCATGGTGGGAACAGACCAGTTAGGGCAGACTGTGGCAGAGAGCGGGAGGGCCATTCCAGGAGGAGGGGAGGGCATGAACAACAGTGGGGAGAGGCACAGGGTATGCTGTGCAATGACAGGCCATGGGTATCAGGAGTCAAGTCTGGTGGAGGTGGCAGCAAATGAGGCTGGGGAGGGAGGCTGTCCAGGCCCTTGGTGCCAGGGAGGAGAGCATGGCTGCCTTCCTGAGGGCATTGGGGGGCCCTGAAGGGGCCATCCTGAGGGGAATGCCCTGGTCAGACTTGTGAAGCTCACTCTGAGCTGCAGCAGCAACAGTGGATTTAAAGGGGGATTTAAGTATGGGTTTGAGAGTCCTGAACCAAGGGGGTGGGCACTGGGAAAGGAGGGATCAGATTCAAGGAGTATTGAGAAGGCAAAGCTGGCTGGACTTGGTGGCTTGGATGTGGGGACAAGGAGAGGTGAGAGGCCCCTATCCTGGACCTGGTACCCTTCACCGCTGGAGCAGATCGAGGGCTGGGGAGATGCTGAAGTGCCCAGCCTGGGGCAGCGTCCTGGCTGAGGTCAGGTACTCATGGTGGGAGGGGAGGCTGGAGTGGGGGGATGCAGGGTAGGAGTCCTGGGGAATGTGAGCTTCTGGGGGCCAGAGGAGGGGAGGGGACAGCTGTCAGAGAGGTTGGACACAGGGCCCCAGAAGCTAAAGGAACAGAAAGTTTGGGGGGCCCTTAGCTAACAGGGCCAAATGCTGCAGAAAGTCCCTGTAGTATAAGGACTCAAGTGACCTTCCAGTTCAGCCATGTGGAGGACCTTGGGGCAGAGACTCTGTTGTACAACCCTGCGGCACCATTCCTGTAGAAGGCAGCAGTGATGGACAAGCTCCCTGGAGCTGGGCAGTGCAGCAGCATCCATGAAGAAGCAAGTCTATGAAATTTGCCTTTGAGCTCCCTGACGGCCTAGGCAGAAAGGGTATGCCTCACTGAGCTTTGCTCTCCCAGAGAGGGGTGGGAGCAGCGCGCCTAAGTGGCGACTTTGCCAGGTAGGGTATGACCAGAGCCTGTGCTAGGCCCGGGTGCTGAGTGAGTATCAGTCAGGTTGACATGCTGTCACCCCCCAGCAGCCGCCTCAGAAGCTGTGCGGAGTGGCTATTGGTGGCGCTGTTGCTCAGCAGTCAGCCTGTCACTCATGTGCCACCTCGTCAGCCCAGTGCCACCCTCACCCCCTCCACAGGCCATTCCCAGGCCCCTGTGCTCTCCAAGGAGAGGCCTGTGAGTCCGACCTCGCTGCGCATCTGTTTAATAATTAACAGGCAGAGCCAGCGCGCCTGTCCCGCTAAGAGAAGGCAGGCTAGGTCCCGCTGGGATGATTACCAGCCTGGAATGCACAGCCTGCCTCGCCCCTCCCCGTGCTGAATCCTCCTCCCGCCGCCTCCCCTGGGCAGCTGGGATATTGCCTCCATAAACCATTAGGCAGGAAAACAGCTGCCTCAGCGCCGTAAAGCCACTTCATTACAGCCTGTGGGTTTGTGGTACCCGTAATTTAAAACGCCCATGGAAAGACATCACTGAAAACCTGAGCACAGAATGGGGCTGCTCAGGCCCCTTGTCCCCTGCCCCCCTCCCCTGGCGCGGGATCACCTCCATTCTCTGCACTGGACTGGCCAGTTAGCCTAACCGCAGGCAGCTGGGCTCCGGGCCACTCACCCTCACCCCCACCCCGGGATCCCAGCTCAAACCCCAGCACCAACCCTGGCGTACAAACCTCTCCCTGCTGATTTTTCCACATGACACATTGGGGGAGGGTTTGATAAACTACTCACCACGACTTAACCACTACATTTTTTGGAAAAATAATTTGAAGGTTTTTAGATCTGAAAAAAATAAATCTGTAAGATGTGCGGCTGTATGCCCCCCTTCTTCCCCTCCTGCCTCTCCCTCCTTCCTTCCCTCTCCCTTTTCCCCTCCATTCTCCACCTCCTCTCCTCCTCTGCCTCCCCTCTGCCTTGGGCTGTCTTTTTCCTGGTGAGGCTGCTGGAATTCCGCCTTCTCAGGCAATGCTGGCTTTGAACTCCAGGTGGCGCCCTCTCAGGGCTTTCAGACCAGCAGGGGCTGCCTCTGGTTCTCCCAGACAGGAACCTTTCGTGAGAGGTGTCCCTTCCCTTCCCCATCCCCCCACCATGGGAGCACATTTTGGTGGTGAGTTTGATGCCCTTCACCCTGGCTTTGTGGAGCAGTTGTGCCCAAGCCCAGGGAGCCAGCCATGGGGGGCGAGCTGAAGGGATTGTCTGACTAGAGCACCAGGGCCATCTGCCACCAGCCCCTCCCCGCAGGGCTCCGAGGGACTGGACATCTGGAGCCTGCGACTGGCCCTCCCCACCCCCACCCCAGGGGAAAGCTGAGCAAGTGGGCCCCAGCTGTGGCATGGCCTGATCTTGGCACCATCACTACCAGTCAGTAAACATTGGGCGCCTGCTGCATACTTGATAGTGTGCTGAGTGCTAGCAGGGTATGACCTAACAGGAGGAGTTTGTGGTTGGACACCACAAAGAGGAAGTCAGTGGCTTTAGGACAGGACCTCTGAGGAGCAGTGACAGCACTGGGGTGTTACGCACGGACAGGGAAGACCCTACATCTGGGACACCCTCAGTCTGGGAGGTAGAAGACTGGGCTTCACCTCTTAATAAAAGCCTGGCCTTGGGCTTGAACTTTCACCTGTGTGGGCCTCAGCTTGCCCATCTGTGAAGTGAGGAAAGTGCTCTGCACGCCGTCTAGTGCTCACGCTAGATCCGACCACTGCGAGAGCTTGGCTAGAATTTCAGCACAAGCTGCTGTCAGGCTGGGGCGTGGGGAGCAGGCAGGGGCAGGAGGGGCCCTGATGATGGCAGTGGCAGGCTGTTCTCACTCAGGAAGGGCAGAGTCCATGACGGGGAGTGGGAGCGAAGCCTGGCAAAGGCCCTGTACCCTGCTACAGGATGGGGACCCTGGGAGCAGGAAGTGAGTGGGGAGAGGAAGGTGGGTGGCTGAGGGGGTGGGGTGAGGATGGAGGTGGAGAGAAAGCTAGACAGGGAGCTCCCCAGGAGGAGGCTTCTCCCGTGGTACAGGAGAGAGGTAACAGCCCGGCTAATGCAGGCGGCAGCAGGGAGGAAGAATCCATTCTAATGACCCAGCAGAGAAAACCGACAGCAGCAGGGCTCAGTGTGAGGCTCTGTCCTCAGACGGACCAGGACCCAAATCCCTCCACTCTACCCATTCACTGGGTGGCAGTGAGCAAGGTGCTTAACCTCTCCCAGCCTCGGTTGCCTCAACCAGATATGGGACAACTTAGTCTCTACTGTAGAGTTGATTGTGAGGATCAGGTGAGTTAATGAATGCTCAGTGCTTAGTTTGGGACCTGGCAGCTGTCACCGCAATCTTTGGCAGTAACAGTAACAGTACTTGGTGACTCCTTTGGTGGGGAGAAGTGAAGAGGCTGGAGAAGTCAAAGATGAAAGTAAAGTTAACATAGAAGAGGAGCAGGCTGGGGCAGCCTGGGAACTTGGGGTGTTGGCTGTGGTTAGGGTGAGTTGGGGACCTGTGGGACATTCAGGTGGAAGTGAGACAGGAGGAGACTGGAGTTAGGAGAGAGCCGTGACTCCTGAGGGGGACATGGGAGCCATCATGTGGACGTGATGTTGGGGCCATGCAGGAAAACGCTGTCACCCAGGCCAGCAGGAACGTTATCGAGGACTCCAGAGAGTGGCGGGGTCCACAAGCTATTACTACTTGTCAAGTCAGCAAAGCTCTAATCCAGAAGCAATGTGCTTGCACAGGCCACATTTAATTAGACTTTTTTGGGGTAGTAGTGTCAGATGTCATTGTTTTATTTTGGGGTGGAAAAAGGACTGTATGCATTTTGGGGCATGTGATATGGTCCCTTATGAATCAAGCACAAAACAGCTGGAAAATTCCAGGAACATGAAGAAGATGAAGACACCGAAGGGTTGAGTGTAATTCAGGGAAAGTACCAGTAGCTGTAGGACACCAGGGGACACCTGTATCTGGGGGGAGGGGCAGGTGGAAGAAAGGTATCAGGGAGGGTGCAGGAGGCGTTGGGTGTCACACACCCTGAGGGGGGGTGAGCATCACAAGCATTAGCGGCACCGTATCATAGCCAGGTCGAGGAGCGTGAAGCCTGCGGCAGGGGCCTGGCGCATGTACCCTGGAGACCTGGAGCGTGCAGGGTCCGGAGAGCCAGCGTGGCGAGGTGGGAGATGGGGAGGGCAGGCCGTCCTCAGAAGGCTGGCGCGGAGGGGAGGAGAGCAGGTACTGTGGTTACAAAAGCTTCTTTAGGCTATGGAGATACAGTACTTGTAGACATTCATTCACCTAATTCACATTTATTGAGTACCTAATGCGGACAGCATGGAAGGGAAGGAGCAGGGGCAAGGGTAAAGGTGAAGTTGTGTAAAAGAGAGAGAAGGGTCAGCGTCTTATGGCTTTGAAGATGACGGGAGAGGCGTCAGCCATGACAGGCGGGGAGGCCTCCTGCGCCTCAGGGAAGAGAAGAGGCTGACACCCAGGGGAGTCTGCAGGTAGAGGGCGGGAGCTGGGGGGTGTCCTGGATCACTCTGTGTCATTGGTGTCCTCGGTGAGGTCACGGGTGAGCCCTGAGGGAACATCCGGGAGGCGCCCACATGGCCTCGGTGGGGAGTAGGAGTGAGCTGGTCACAGACACTTTGTTAACCAGCAATTTCCTTCAGTTAATAAATGTCCTTAGTTCTCCATAATTGAAGGAGAAGGCAGCAGAGGTCAGTTGACGAAGCTTTAATTTGGGTAACACGGAAGGAAAGCAGCTAGAGACCAATTACTCTGTCATTTACACAAACTCATTTCCATGATTAACTCAGGAACTGAAGCAGGGCCCAGTTCCCACAGTCGGTTCTCGGCCCCAGGAGGGGAGCTCCGCTCTGAGGCTGTCCCTTGGGAGGGAGCGCGGCTTTCGCACAGGAGACTAAACCCTGAGGGTTTCCACAAGAAAACGGCAGGGCCTGGGTCTGTCCTGAGGCTCTGGCCCGCCCAGCCCTTGCACCCCAAAAAACTGAACTCAAGAAGGGCCCTGCAAAACAATGCTACATCCTCACTGCCACTTTCAGCTCTGCCTCTGACTCACTGGGTAAACTTAAGCCTGTCCTTTTCCCTCAGGGCCTCAGTTTCCCCAGCTATGAGATTAGTTAATAGACTACATGAACTCCAGGGAACCGTCCAGCACCAGCGTTCTCTGAGTCTACAAAAGCCAGCCATCCTTACTTAGCCTCACAGGAAACTGTCAGCCCAGGTGTGCTGTGAGCACATGCATTTCCTCTGCCTGTGTGCAGCCCAGTGGGGCCACACGTGTGACGACCAGCAAGCAGTGCCGTGGCTCAGAGGAGGGAGGAGAGAACAGAGTAGTTGTTAGGAGGGTCTCTGGGTAGAGCAGGACTGGGCCTGCCTGTGATCCAGGCTTGGCTGAACCTCTAATGATGTGTGTCTGAGCAGCTTGGTCCCCTCTCTGGTCCTGCAGGCGGGGGGCGGGGGGGAGCCTTGGCCTGGAAGACCGCTGAAGTTTCCCTGGTTTCTGCAAGGGGGAGGATGTGAGCCAAAGCTCAGAGGCAGGAGCAAGTACACAGGTGCAGGTGTAGGGATGAGCTAGGTGCATGGAATGGAAGTGGGAGTTTGAGGTGACGTAGGACATGAGGCAGGGGGCCCTGGCAGGGCTGGGTCATGATGGGCCCAGAGAATTGAGTCAGGCAGATGGGACATGAGGACTGGACATTCTGGACTTAGGGGAGGGTCACAGCCAGCACCTTAGGCCTCTCTATCTCCTGTCACTTTTGAATGACTCCAGAAAGTTTCCTGAGAGCCTCGAGTAAGAGGCTGGGAAGTCACAGGGACAAGGGACAACAGTGGGAGGGGAGTGGGCTGCAGGCTGATGGGCGGTGTCTGAGGCTGAGCCCATGTGGTGACCACAGGTCTGTCCTCTCCTGTCCAGGGATGTGGGGCCTGGTTAACAACGCGGGCATCTCGACATTCGGAGAGGTGGAGTTCACCAGCATGGAGACATACAAGGAGGTGGCAGAAGTGAACCTCTGGGGCATGGTGCGGACAACGAAATCCTTTCTCCCCCTCATCCGAAGGGCCAAAGGTGAGTGGGGAAGGGAGCTCCTGCTTGCCCTAGACCTGCTCCCCCTGTTCATCTTGGCTCCAAATGGAAATACCTTTCCCAGTAGATCCAACACCCACAACCCAGCAAGGCTGAGCTCGTGAGTCCTGGGGGCCATGCTGGGCTGGGGTGACGGTGGGCAGAGTGGCTGTGGCCAGGTGGGAAGGGGCCTGAGGCTCTCAGGAATAGGTCAGCCACCTATGCATAAATGGCTTCAAGATCATAGCAGTGATCCACTCTGGGCACCTAATCTAGGGAAATAATCACCCTTTGCACAAAGCTGTATGTACACATCATGGTATCAATAGGGTGTGGTTAAGTATAATGTGCCG
The DNA here is from genome assembly GCA_008750895.1 of Mirza zaza. Taxonomy (NCBI): domain Eukaryota; kingdom Metazoa; phylum Chordata; class Mammalia; order Primates; family Cheirogaleidae; genus Mirza; species Mirza zaza. Next base: position 53,177 of record VSMD01132717.1, on the reverse strand, counting down.
TAGCCATTCTATGGGTTACTATACTATAATTAAAAAATGAGGCAATTGTGATATTGAGAATTAATGGTAATAACCAAGACTAGAAATTCGGAAAACAGACAAAACATCCAAACCATGGTAGCTAGATGTAAGCAAACCACCTTGGAAGTCACTGACTCTGATTTTCTCTCCAGACTAGCAAAGAAGTGTCACAAAAAGAGCAAGATCCGTAGATCTATCCCGAAGTCCTAACAACAATAGGAATGAATGCAGGGTGCAGCTGGGCGGTTTTAGAAGAAAACCCAACCCTTCAGTGACTTCACACTTAGAGTCTCTGAAAGGCACCTCCCGTAGCATGCAGGATGGGCTGTGTGTTCCCTCCTGGGTGCACACGGTGGGCAAGCTGATCCCAGGTCTGCCAGGGCTCACCCAGCCGGGCTGAATGTAATCTGCATTCACACCATTGCCCTCAGGGCTGGGAGAGCTGTGGTGAGCCCTGCCACCCCTAGGCTGGGCTGTGGCAGAGAGCCTTTTGGGGTCACCACTCTCTTCCAGTGCCTGGGACTCTGCCCTGAAGTCAGGTTCAGAACCCCTGCTCCTGCCACCCCAGGGAGCTTCTGTTTGCCTCTGTCTTGGGCAGCAAGCACCCAGGGTGGAAGGGAGCTGGGGAATCGAGCCTAACAGCACAGGTCCTGTTCTCTTTCAGGGTTGCCTTAAGGGCCTTCCTGGCAGCCGCAGCCTGGGGGTACCCCTCCTCTGCACGGCCGGCTCCATCCCTAGCCTTGCCATCGTGATGGACACTGGGCCTGGTGTGCTGCTTGTCCGCACATCTTACTAGCCGAGCTGAACTTTAAGGTCCGTGAGGGCAAGGAGGAGGTTTTAGACTGTATTTCTCCCTGACCAGCATCAGAACTTGCCTGTTGTGAACTCTCAGATCCGCACAGACACTGCTGTCTCACCTCCCACGTTCTCACACTGCATTCCCTCCCAAATTACTATCACTGGGCAGGGCTTTGTCTGGTTTTTGAGTTAGTTGACTGTTGCCCATTATTTTGCGCCCTGCTGGCATGCAGGCCTGCTTCTCACTCATTGCTCCTCCTCTGTCCTGCCTGGCACACCTGGGCACCTGGGGAAGATCAAGATGCTGATATGCGGGCCTGAGCTGGCCTTGCAACCGCATGGGAAGCCCCCTGACCCTGGGTGGCTCAGAAATGGTCCCAGCCAGGCCCCTGGAAACATGCCAGACCCCCGCCCTCTGCCACACAGGGCAGTGCCACCTGAGCAGGTGTTTGCTTTCTCCCTCTGCAGGCCGCGTCGTCAACATCGGCAGCATGCTGGGCCGCATGGCCAACCCCGCCCGCTCCCCGTACTGCATCACCAAGTTCGGGGTAGAGGCTTTCTCTGACTGCCTGCGCTATGAGATGCACCCCCTGGGTGTGAAGGTCAGTGTGGTGGAGCCCGGCAACTTCATTGCTGCCACCAGCCTCTACAGCCCTGAGAGCATCCAGGCCACTGCCAAGAAGATGTGGGACGGGCTGCCTGACATCGTGCGCAACGACTACGGCAAGAAGTACTTTGATGAGAAGATTGCCAAGATGGAGAACTACTGCAACAGTGGCTCCACCGACACGACCCCCGTCATTGATGCCGTCACACACGCCCTGACCGCTGCCACACCCTACACCCGCTACCACCCCATGGACTACTACTGGTGGGTGCGAATGCAGATCATGACCCACTTGCCTGGAGCAATCTCCGACATGATCTACATACACTGACAGTTTCACCAGGGCCGCTGTGGGGGAGCCCTGGCCGGAGGGAGGACGGAAGAGAGCAGCTCATATGGTGAGGTCCACTTGAGTCTTCACGTGTACGTTATCATTGTCCCAAGGGAACCCATTGCTAGTTTTAGCTTTGACCAGAGGGAACAACCCCGCCTGACTTGTTTGCCTTCACAAACAGAGCGTATAGCACTGGGCAGGGGCCACTAAACCTCAGAGCAAAGAGGGTGCATCCGTTTATCTGTAATTGATTTCATACAGAGATTTTGGGAAAACATCGTTATATTAAAAACAGATTTATTATAGAATAGAATCCAGATCCTTTTACATCCTTAAGCCAAAATATCACTTCAAACATTTTATCTCATATGATCCTTAAGCCAGCCTCATGAGTAAAAAGGACAGATTTTTTTTTTCTGTAAAAACATGAAGAATCTGCAGCTCAAAAAGGATACATAAAATAACCCTTTTATTGCTTATAAATGGTCCAAGTCATGTGTTCCGGTCACTGCTGTGGAAACACTTCACATGCTGCATTCCAGGGCTGTTTGGGATCCATTTATCCAAGAAGCCTCTGCCTAACTGTGTCCTTGCCTGAGCCACACACACCAGTGCCCCTGTGTACCTCCACGCGCCCGTGGTGCTGGGTGACTGGTGCTGGCTGAATTGGGGGGGGGGGGCGTGGGAATCATTTCCATTTGACATTTCTCCAACCTCTTTTAGGACTTAGAAAAGACGTGTGTGGAGGTGCTCCTTGACTAAGAGGACAGGTTATTTATGGTTTGGGTCTGCTTGGTTTTGCCTGGGGTGGGGCCCATGTTGATGGGGCAGCCTTGTGGGAACAGTGGTGGCAAGGCTGGGCACGGTGGCACCTTCTCCCCCAGGGTTGGGCCTGGGCTCCTTGTTTGTCTTACAAGGTGCTTACACTCTGTCTCACACACACTCACATACAGACACACCCCTGGTCTGGAGGCTCAGGGTGGCCTTTGCTGATGGCTTGCCGTCCTGCCGTGAGGCTACTGATAGGCACAGTCTGCATTATCACTTTTTGGGCTTGGATTTGGAGTCTGCCATCCCTGCAACTGCCCAGGGCCCAGATGTTTGGATCAGAGCCAGGCACTACCATCTTTGAGGTGACTACAGGCGCCTAGGGCAGAGTCCCAAGCCAGCCTCGCAAAGCAAAACTAGCCTTTCCGCCTCTCCCCGAGGGCCAGGCCGGCCGCTAGAGGGCGCCCCGCCTCTTCCGCAGCCGGAGCTGGCGCTTGGGGCCCCAGACTGGGGAGCTTCCAACCAGGCCTGAGGTCTCAAAGGGTTCGGGATTCCCACCTCGGAAACTGCCTGGGAACAAAGAAGCAAAGCCCTTTAGTTAGAAACAGCGTTCCCGCTCTTCTAGCAGCTGCCTGGCTTCAACCCGGAGCCTGCTGCCAGGAGAAGGCAGAAGAACCCGGGCAGCTGGAACGGAGCACGGCGCTCAGGCAGTGCCGGGAAAGGGGGTCTCGCAATGCGCGGATTCAGCTTGCCTTTCGGGCTTTTGTCCCCCTCAGTCTTCAAACAGGGACGCCCAGTCCCAGCTCCGGGCCTGCAGGGTGAGACCAAGAAGGCCCGCGGGGAGGGAGGGGAGGCAGGGCTGAGACTCCGCAGAGCAGGGACACTAGGCGTTGTGTTTGCATAAGAATAAGATTCTTTCCTACCACTGAGTCTGCCTCTAGCAGGACCCTTTGAGTTGCATTTTTACATGGGGGGGGGGCGGAGAATTTGCTTTCATGCTTCACTTTATGAAAGGAAAATGGATGTAGCACTTGGATTTACACTCCACACGCAGCCCTGCCTGGGAGCTGGAGGGAAGGGATGTGGCCACACGCTCTGGGTCGCTATCAGCAATAACCCGCACACTGGAGAAGCTGCACATGCGCCTGTTGGATTCTTCGGCAGGAGGACAGGACTGTCCTGAGGTTTAATTTTCATCCCCGTGATTGAAAGGGCACCTTCCCTCCAGATAATCTCAGTGCTAACTAAAACCACACATTTACCATTCACTACCTGGCAGCTTGGAGTCCACTTGGGTATAGGAGCTATTTTTGATCTTTACAAGAGGTAAGTGAAGTGGACAAAACAGAGGTTGTTGTTCCCATTTTATAGACAACATAGCTGAGAACCAAAGAGGGAAGTGAGTCAGCCAGTGTCACAGTGAATCGGGCAGAACCAGGACCAGAACAAGTCTCCTGAGTGGTACAATTCACCGTCACATTATGCTGTGGCTCGCAGCAGCCCTGGAAGCTAAGCCAGTTGGGGTCACCAGATACCTACCCTTGCTGCTCATCTGCAGGCAAAGAACTGCCCCCACTTGTTGGGGTAGGGATAGGGAGGAGGCCTCTGTGGCGACTGTGGCCTGGTGCCTCCAGCCAACATACACCGCTCCCTTGATAGCTGGAGGCAGGTGAGGACTGTTTTGCAAGATGCCCCTGACTGGTGCCTTGTCACTGAGCACATGCTGTGTTTAACATCCCTACCTGGGGCCAAAAGGCTGCCTGAGCAGGTGACAGGCCGTCCTGGCCCTGCCTGTCACAAGCTGCTAGGGCAGCATCCCTGCCACGGGATGCTGACAAAGACTCCCCACTTGTGAGGTCTGTTCATTTTGTGTATTTCAAACAGGGCCAGGCTCTGCAAATCTGTGCGAGCCCTTGTGGTGCAGGTGCCAACGTGAGCGGGCAGAGGCTCCCCTGGCACGGGTGTCCCCAGGCACGAGCAGTCAGGTAGCAACTGGGCAAATGTATGCAGTGTTGGGCATGTTACCCAGCCAGGTCGCTGCCACCTCTCCCCTGATTCCCGTGGCAACAGCCTGGGCAGGTAGGCAGGGTGGGGTTTTATCTCATTTCACAGATAAGGAAGCAGCCTTCCCCACGTCTGTCACCAAGTGTGTGTGTGTGTGTGGGGGGCAGCCGGGTGTCAAGCCAGATCTAACCTCCAGCCCAGAGCTGGTGATGCATGAAAAACAGGGCAGATGGCACCGGGATCTAAAATAAGGAGGGAAAAACACCTCCATTATGTAACTGAAGACTCTTCAAGCCTGTGCACAGTGACAACCACAGAGCACTGCCATATAAGCCAGCTCCTCTGTCCCTTCCTCCTTTGGGCTCTGAGTGCCACCCTCTGAGATAGAACATGCTGGGGACCCCAGCAGCATCCCTCCAGCAGGAGATCTGCCGTGGCTGGGCTAACACTGCCCCAGGAGGGTACCCTCTAGGGCTTGCTCCAGGAGTGCCAGAGCCCAGACTTGGGTACAGACAGATTCTGGAGCTGCCCTCAAAGGGCTTAGGGGTTGTGTGAGCATGGAGTGTGGGAGATACAGGGATTGTTTCTGCTCAAAGAGATGGAACAAGAAAGCCATGGGGCCCTGGTGCTCTGGGGGATACAAAACAGACAACCCAGACCAGTTAAGGCCTTTCTGGTACGTGCAGGCACTAAGAAAGGTGGCTCGTGAGTGGCGGCTTCAGAGGCATTGGGGGGGGGGGCCGCTGTTGGGCCTGGGACCGGGGCCAAGGAGCAGGACTCATTTTATGGGGTTGCCAGGACCCCCACACAGAGAAGGAAAGAGGGACTTAGCTGTCGTCACTCCTGACTCTTAGCCTCCTGGACAAGGGACCTGCTAATCAGGGCTTGAACCCCTCCAGTGACAGGGAGCTTATTATTTCCTAAGAGGACATTTCTTTGGCTTGGGAAATGTATTCAGAGACTAAGCTGAAATCTACCACCTCTAACTTAACTATTTGGGCACCTGGTTATGCATAACCTAGACCTGCACAGAACAATTTAACTCTTCTCAAATAGGCTTTTGGATATTTGCAAATGGCCAAGTCAGGATCGAGAGCTCAGGTCCATTATTTGACAAGATTTCCATACTCCTCCCTGTTTGAACAGAGATTCCAGCTGTGGTCATCCCATCATCCCTCATTCTTGATGAAACACACCAGGCTGAAGGGCCATCAGAGTTCTCCTCACACAGCCAAGAGCATTGAGACAGGCTTCATACCCCTGGTGAGATGCTGCCGCTCCACGCGAGTGCATTCACGACACCTCTCATCTGATCCTCAGAAGCGGCTTGTGAGTCAGGCAAGACTGCTAGCGCCATTTTACAGATTCCAGAGCCAGAACACAGGAGAGCCAAGAGGAGACAAGGCCTTCAGGCTTCCATCCCCACAGCCCTTCCTCTACCCCCAGTCTGTCCTAGTCTCCCCGCCAGGGCCTTAGAGCGGGTGGGCTTGGCGAGGTCGGAGTCTGGCGTGTAGCACAGTGACGGGTGCCGGGCGGGGAGCAGAAAGGCCAGCTTCCTCCTGCCCACAGTTGTGCAGAGAGCAGCATGGAGAGGGAGGTGCAGGCTTTCCTGTCCCGCTGCTTTGTGGCTGCTGGAATCTCCCAGCGGCCTGAGGGTGGAGGGGGCAGGGGCACACGGCATCCCCAGGGCTGTGGCTGGGGACCACCCCGGCCTGAGCATCCACAGAGGTGTGTCAGAGAAAGAGTGGGAACAGGGACCAACGTCAGGAGACGCTGGGTCCCAGAAACACTGTGTCTGCTCTCTCAGTGAGACTTAATTATGCTATAAAATGCGAGGTTACTCCCACTTATCAAATTATAGATGAGCTTAATTACAGCTTGCGGAGTAACCACACTGGGCTCCTTCAGAAATAGCAGCGGGCTGGCTGCTCTGCTGGGCTCCAGCTATGCTCCAGTTCCGGGAGGAGCGGCCCGCCGTGCCCCAAGTGCTGCTAGACCATGACAGCGGGTGCGGGGCTGCACGGGGCACTTGCCTGTACCGGCCACCGCCCTGCCCAGACCGCTCACAGCCAGGGAGCACTCTGTCCTGTGCTGGTTGTTTACTCCGCTGGAACCTCTCTTTCCTACTTACGTTGTGTTCTGGACAAAGGTCTCGGCTCATACTGTCTGACCACAGGTGTACAAGACGGTGTGGGACCTGCCGTAGGAAGCAGAGTGAGCACAGCGCTGGATGAGAAAACACAGGCTTCCTGCAGACTCAGGGCACCTTCAAAGCAGCAGGGTAAAGAGCAGCAGGCCACTAGGGACGGGCGAAAGTTCTGTGACATCAGGACGGGCATTGTACCTTCACAGCAGGACTGACAGACGATTGTTACCATGGAAGAACCTGGTGGGAGGCACAGTGTGGTTTCTGGGGCTTTGATGGAAATGAAGGATTGGCGGGCAATGACAGTCCCAATGCCATTAGCGTCCTCACGTCCAGAGTGCAACCTCATGGTGACAGCTTCTGCTCCCTCTCCCCCTGCCCGTTTATTGTGTGTCTTCTTTGTTCCAGGCCCCGCTCAGGCACAGGGGGCCATGGGCAGGCAGCCCACTGCCCCCAGAGCTGGCAGTCCTGCCCAGTGCAGTCCAGGGGAGCAGGTGCCAAAATTTGGGGCAGGAAGTCAAAGTCTTTATTCTGTCAGAGACAAATACAGATACAGGCATTTTCAATCCATGTGCAGGCTTTCTGTCTTCTGCCCTGCACAGCCTGGAGCCCCACGTCGAGAGCTGACGTGCGGGTGCGAGTGGCCAGGGGTCTTTCCTTACTTGGGGAGTCCCGTGGCTTTCCCAAAGGAATAATAGAAAGCGAGGGCCTGAGAAACCCAGACACCAGCAATGTGAGTGGCCACGCAAGCGGTGCTGGCGCAGCTGGAAGAAGGACCAGGCAGGGGGCTCTGGGCACGTGCCATGGGGCCGAGGTCTGACCCAGACGCGGGAGAGTGGATGCCGTCTTGAAGACTATGACAAGTTGGAGTTTTCAGCCTTGGGGATTTATTTTCTGTGTGGTTAAGTGTAGAACAAAAGAATTTTGGAACATTTTTAAAAGAGGCAGAAGGGCTCTTGGTTATCTACAGCAGAGGAAGAAGGGGCACACCTGGAGGGTCTCCGAGTGAGCTGCCCTGGGAAAGGGAGCCCACTGGTCTCGTCTATTAGAGATGGAGGGGACCTCAGAGACTCCGCGGCCAGAGGGATGGGAAAGAAACAGGCCTTGCCGGAAGCTTTGTTCTGGGCGAGGTCAGTTAGAAAGAACAGAGATTTTGGAGCCAGACAGACCTGACTTTGATCCTGTTCTGCAACTTCCCGGTTATATAACCCTGTCAAGTTATCTACTTTCTCCGAGGCTCAGTTTCTTTATGTCTTAGACAGGGAGAACAACCTGTACCTCGCAAGGTTGCTGTGCAGATTAGGTGAGTGTAAGCGTCCTAGCAGAGTGCCTGGCACAGCGGCTGGCACTCAGGCAGTGCCCTGGCCGGTGCAGTCAGGGCCTCAGAACCCATCCCCATCCCCACAAACCCCAGCCTTTCTGAGCAATGCTCAAGCCTTAGCCCAGGGGTGTTCCACAGGCAGAGACAGAAATTGGGAAACATTCAGGGTTGAACCACAGCAGCCAGAGCCCACCTTCCTGCTCATTCTAGGGCCCTGGGACAGAGAATTTCCTTCTGCTGGTGCCCCTTTCTGAATACAGAGCTAAATACAGAGCAAACTCTACAGCCCTGTATCACCTCCTTGCCAGAAATCCCCGAGGGGATTCTGAGTGGATTAAGGAATTATTGGCCAGAAGGGTATAAGGCTTAAAGCCCAGAGAAGTTCATTCCAGACAATGAAGAGAGGTATTTTTTTGAAGTACAGACCCTCACAATTGTCCAGGGAGATCAGCTCATTCATTCACCTTGGGGAGGGGAATGCCTCAGCTCCTCCTCTGGCTATGGGTGTTTGAGCTCTTCCTGTCTTACCCAGGCCCCTACTTCCTCTCTGTCTTTTCTCCTTAAGCGTTCAGCGTTAAGTGAAGGTTCAGAGCTGTCTATTACCAGGCTGCAGGGGATCTATGGTGAGATTGGATTCCCAGCCCCAAGGAGCTCCCAGTCCTGTGGGGCTGAGGGTATGGGGAACAGGCCGGATGGGATGCACCAACCTAGGGACCTGTCATTCAGGACAGCTGGGCGGTACTGGATGTACAACCAACATTTGGGGGAGCCCAAAGAGGGGCATTCTGACCGGGCAGATTACAGATGCTTCCCACAGGGCTTCATGTTTCATGAGCCTTGACGAGTGTGGAGGGCTCTGACAGGTAGAAACAGAAGTCGGCACTTGGCAGGCATTTCACATCCAACACAACAGCAGGGGGAAGGCCCAGCAGCTCAGGAGGATGCAACCTTTGAAGGGAAAGTGCAATCGTGAGGGGGAGGCTTGAAGAGCTCCAGCCCTTGGGAAAAAAAGGGCGGGTGGAAGGAGTGGGTGTGAGATCTCTGAGGGCACTGTGCAGGCAGGCCTGACCCTGGCAGAAGCAGATCACTCCAAGTTGGACCACAAAAGCCGTCCATCCCCTTGGTTCCCAAACTGACTGCATGTGAATCTCCCGGGGAACTAGTTAAAAAACAGAACCCGTAAGTCTGGGGTGGAGCCCAGGAACCTTATTTCTAAGACGCGACTGCAAGGCACAGCCAGGAAAGGGATGATCAGCAAAGAGGGGATGCTGCATCCTGAGTTAGTGACAGAACTGAGGCTAGAACCCAGTGTCCCGCCCCTAGACTGTTCTCTGCCCTTACACACGTGTTGGGAGAGCTGGAACATTTGCAGCTGTGGTTTCGCTTGTCCCTTGGTGGCTACTAGATCCAACTTTTACTAGCAGTGGAACTCCTAAAGCAGAAAGGGCTCAGGGGCGTGTTTCAGAAGCACCAGAATCATGAGATGCTAGTTAATTTCCCTCTCATTTTCAAAGACCTTTGTAGGGTAAGAGAAAGGGTAGGAAGTGGGGGACACAGGTGCGCTGTGAGCCTGGCAGAGGCCCAGTGGCCCACTTGAGTGTGAATGTTAACAGGAAGAAGGGCAGAAGCCCCCAGTCCAGATTTGTCCCTCCAGGTAGGCACTTGGATTGTGGCACTGGCTGGGAGCACGGCCTCCCTACAATTTGCAGGTGTGCGTCCTGCCACAGGAGACTCCATCGAGCTGTGCCAAGCCTGCCTGCTTGCTGTTCCCTCCGCCCCCGGGAGCTGCAGCTTTGCTCAGCGTCCTCTCCTTGGCCAGCAGGGGGAAGTCAGCTGCCTCTCCAGCATCCTTCCTGCCTTTGGAGTTGAGGCCAGGAACTATCAGGGAGGTTGTTTAACAGGATAGGGCTTTCTCGGACTCATGGCAGCAGGCCCGAGTTATAGTTCCTGTTCCACATTCTCAGTTGCAGACTGAGCCACTGGAGATGGCTGAGGAGAAGTGACATGCTCTGATCCCCATTGTTTAGTGCTCAGGTACTTGGCTGTCTGGTGCCTAGCTGGCCTGGACAAGCTGGAGGCCTAGGGACAGAGACTGCTACATGTTCCTGATATCCATTCTCCCTTTCTATAGGGATATATCCAACCAGTGCTTAGCAGAGCACATGTCTGCCATAATAAAGACTACATTTCCCAGACTCTCTTACAGCTAAGGGTGGCCACGGGACTATGTTCTGGCCAATTGGATACAAGCAGAAATGGTAGCACAATAATAGCTCCCAGGAGCCTACTTTAGGAGATAGCTTATAAGCATCTTCTTTGGCTCCTTCATCCCTTCATCCTGCTGCCTAGAACCTGGATGCTGCCATCTTGGACCATGAAGTCCAGGCATCTAAGGCGTTGCAACAAGATAGTGTCTTGATCTCAGATACTAGGGAACCACATTCCCCCTTTGGCCACCCATCTGGATCACATGTGAGAAGAAGTGAACTATCTGTTCTGCATCACTACTATTTTAGGATTCTTTCCTTGCCAGCAAACCAAATCCTAAGTAATATAAACCCCTAGCTCAGCTGGACAGAAGATGGGGAAGTCATGGCGCACACATGGTGGAGGAGGGCCAGGAAGCCACATCCGGTGGCAAGTAATGAGCATTTACTGGGCACTTCCTACGTGTCAGGTCCTGAGTTAAGCACATTGTATACTTTATCCCATTTGATCCTCCCAGTGATACTATGAGGCAGGAATTATAATCCCAATTTTATAGATGATTAAATTGAAGCTTAGGTTTAAATACCTTGCCTAGTCAGTTAGAAAGTGACAGTATTCACAACCAGACTCTCTGACTGCTGGGGACAAGCACCCAGTGTCCTCAGGCAATAAGGAGGGTTCCCGCCAAGCTGGGCACAGCCTCCCAGACTTCACCTGGGCCAGAGGGGCAGGGGAGGTGGGCTGGCTGTAGCTACTCTTAGATGGAAAGGAGAGATTCACAAGGTTGTAACTGTGCTGAAATTGACCACATAACAGGCTGAGAGTGTAGGTGACCCTAACTGTAGTCATTATTCTTCAAACAAAATTCTCAGACTTGGTGCTTCTCTAAAGCATCCCAGGTGAGGCCATCTCCTGTTTAGTGGCTGAGCCAAGAGGGCTCAGGACTCCTCACCTTCCTCTTCCTCCTCCTCTCCCTACCTTCCTTTCTCTCTTCCTCTTCCCCCTTCCCTCTTGACCCCCCATATTTTCACTTCCTTAGGATCATGGAGGTTGTGCCTGAGGCCCCTTACACAGGTGGCCTCCCACTAAATGAGTTTTTGTGTATCTTCAAATGTTTCCACAGAGCATCAATGTCTGAGAAATAATGATTCCATCTAGACAGTCAGGAAACGTTGGTGCAAATGCCTTATCCTTTCTGGGCCTCACTCTCCTCATCATAATTTAATAATAATAATAACAACGATAACAATAACAAACACAGCACCAATGCCTAATACAAATTTTTTACTGTGCCCCAGAAACAATATGTTCTGAACCCTTCATGTGCATTCATTCACTTAACCCTTACAGCAACCCCGTAAGGGAGGTGCTGTTACAGATAACTGACCTCAGACGGGTTTTTAAGTTGTCCAAGATCACGTACAATCAAGTGAAATGAGAATAGACTTGAAAGAGGATCTCGAACCCGTGTTTAGTAACATAGTCATTTGTTAAATGACCTCTCACACAATGTCTCAATGCAGGAAAGATCAAAGTGGGGGTGACTGGGTGAAATGGGAGTAGAGATCTAAATGCTCACCGCCCAAAACGCTACCCTGGAGGCTTCTCCTTTACCTCTATGGCAACGTGAGAGCACAAAACTCTCTGGTCTCTAAGGGCCCCTCCAGTTGGAACATTCTGCGATTCCCACAAGGCCAGGAGTCATGGGGGATTGGAAAGGGGGGATAGAATGTGAGCCCTGGGCAGAGAAGAAGTGGTGCCCTGCTTTCTGCCACCTGAGACTGGGATTAAGGGCTTGATCATCTGCTAGCTCCCCTGCCTATGACTGGCCCCTAAACGGCCTGTATGTTTTCCAGGTGAGCAAAATCCCCACCAGTGAGAGCTAGGGCCCAGGGGTCTTGTGCTTGGCTCGGTCCTGGCGTGCAGCTCTGTGGCCGGCTCAGCTACTCAACCAGGGGAGGACCACGTCTCCTCCTGGCACCCTCCAATCCCTGCCCCTTCCCCTGCCTTCTGAGGCCACCCCCTGTCCTCAGCTCTGTGCTTAGTAACAGGGGGCCTTGGTCACCACCCCTGTCAGTCCTCTCCTCGCCTGTGTGGATTGTCCTTCCATTCATGCACCAGTCCCATGTTAACATGGTGGAGGGATTTGGGTGTCTGACTCCCCACTCCCCACCTGCAGACTGTCAGCTCCCAGTAGCAGCGAGCTCCCCCAAAAGCCCCACCAAAAAGCCACTCCCTCTGGCTCATGGCTCATGTGAGTGCCCTGTGAGCACTGGTGGGAGACACCTGGGGCCCTTTGTGAGGATGGGTCCCTGGAGCAATGGAGGAAGGCCTGGCCAGGGCAGCCAAAGCGACTCCCATTTGTCCAGTTTTGCCTGACCTGCTCTGCCGTATTTCAGCAGGGGGCTCAGTGTCTCGGAAACATTTTGCCAAACACTCTTGTCATTTTCAAAGGAAATCAAGAGTCTCCTGGTTGGTTTATTGCAACTCTGTCAGTAAATTGCCATTTACTATGCCACACACCCTTTGTGAGTCTGCATCCTCTGCCTGCACAAAGCACCCCTAAATGAAGGAGACCCCGCTGTGCTGGAGACAACTCTGCGGAGGGTTAGACCTGCATTCGGAGTGAGGTTTCTTTCCTCTTTGTTTTAACCGCCAGATTATTGTGTGGCTTTGGTCACATTCTGTCCCCTCTTTGAGCTTCATTTCCCTATCTGTGCAATAAATCAGTGGAGCTTCCTAGAGTCTCAGCAATTCTTAAGAAGTATCTGATAAGGGTTTGCTTTAAGATCTGGTTTTTGTTTGTTTGTTTGTTTGTTTTAAGAGATAGAGTATCACTGTCATCCAGGCTGGAGTGCAGTGGTATCCTCATAGCTCACTGCAGCCTTCGACTCCTGGGCTCAAGAGATCCTCCCGCCTCAGCCTCCTGAGTAGCTGGGATGCTGCCACCACGCCCAGCTAATTTTTTTTATTTTGTAGAGGCAGAGTCTCTCCATGTTGCCCAGGCTGGCCTGGAACTCCTGGCCTCAGGCAATCCTCCTGCTTTGGCCTCCCAAAGTGTTGGGATTACAGGCATGAGCCACCAGGCCTGGCCAAGATCTTATGGAAGAAAGGGCTCTGCTAAGTTTTAAGTTTGAAAACCACTGGCCTAGATGACTTCCCACCTGCACCAAGGAATTTGTCTGCTTATGTCTCTAACTAAAGACTTCCCTTTAGGCCTACTCACCAGAGATGCCCGAGTCTGACATCTTCTCCTCTCAGAGTCCCTAGGCTGCCCTAAGACAAAGGAACTGCTGCCCGGAGCAACTCCAGCTAGAGACAGGAATTCAATTATTCTGCAGAGCTCTCCGGCCTCCTGCAGTGGAAGAACATTTCTGTGCCCATCCCCTGTCACGCCCCTGTCCAGGCTTCCTCTGCTAAGAGAACAATCCTTCAAGTGTAACAAAGCCCCCGAACCCTACTCTCATTGGACACAGCAAACCTATGATGGTGGGAGGGACAAGGAGTTATTTCCCCCACTTTACAGATGAGAAAACAGGCTCAAAGAGATGAAGGGACTTGGGCCAGGTGACAAAGCAAGTTTTTGGCAGGATGGTGTAAGAATCCTGGCATCCTGAGGACTTAAGGAGAATGGGGACTCCCACCAGCTGGGGAGATGGTTCTGAGAGGTGTGAAGTGGTGGGAAGGAAGGAGGGTGACTGAGCTAATCCACCCTCCGAAATCTGCTGTAGCAGCCAAAATAGGCCATGGCATGGAAGCGTGGGAGGTGACTTCCCTGGGTCCCCTGGGGTCTTCTGAACACTTGCTAGGGCTCCTGAGCCAGGACAGTTTAAGAGATGGACAGAGGGTCCTGGCAGTACCAAGCCAGAGGCATAGGTCCCTGATCCAGTTACTCTCGACCCCCGTCCCCCACCAGGCACACACATACCTGCCAACGCAAGTGTCCTTGTCCACGGCACCTTCCCCGACACAGCAGCGTGGGGGAAGCAGGCTGTGCGAGCAGAAGGGCTCTCCTTGCCAGCCAGCCCCAAAGGCTCTGAGAACGTCCCCCGAGCTTCGCTGGCAGCTTCTTAGCTGTTTCTGCTGTTTCCAAATGGGCCTGGCATGTCCTCAAGGGACCTGAGTGGAAATCAGTATTCAAGTCACACCTCCAGTGTCTGTAATCCCTCCTGCTTGGGCAGTGCTTGGGAGTTCACAAAGCACGTTCACACCAGAGGCCAGCGGGGTAGGCAGGGTAGATAGCAGATAGCAGATTTTACATTTCCCCATTTTACAAACTGGACAAAACTGAGACTCAGGGGGGCAGGGAGAGTGACTTGTCCAGGGTCACAGCATGTCATTGGAAGACCCAGAACCAGAACCTGGGCTGAGGGCCCTGCTGTATTCCTGGCTTGGCTCATGGGGTTTCCTACTCAACTAAGGCCACAGCAGCCTCTTTGGCCAAGACAAGAGTAGGATATCCATCCTTATGTTCAGCATTTTCCATAGCAAGCTGACCCTCCTATAATCAGAAAAGGGAGGGCCCTGTTAGGGGACAAAAGTCATGCAACTGACTTGGGGAAGAAATACTTCTCATGCCCCACCCCAGCTCTGGCCAGCCCAGGGAGGGGGTGTCAGGAAGGCTGAGCTCGGTGTCTGGCTCAGCAACTACTTCTCTGGGGCATTTCTGAGTCTCAGTTTCTTCTTCTGTAAGATGGGATGAAGGAGGAAAATCGATACTCTTGAACAACTCATATTCGGATCACCTGGGAAGTTTGTACAAAACCCAGATCCTGGGGCTTTACTCCAGGCGTGGTGGGTCAGTGCTGGGCTTGGGGAAGTCTGTGGAAACCCACACTGTTAATTAGTGTTCTGGGTGATTCTGAGGCCCACTGACGTTTGAGACCACAAGACTAAATGGTCCCAAAGGCCTTTCCTGCTCTGATATCCTATTATTTCAGGCCTTAGGAAGTGTGGTCTATGCACTCTGACTTTCTGATTATTATTTCCTCCCATGTTTTGTTCTTTACAGTACACTCAGGGTCCTAGAAGTGGAAACATGTCTTGAGCAGATTCCCAGAGTGTAGTCAGTTCAGGAAAAGCACCAGTATCAAAAGGCCCAGGGGGCAGGTTTCGCATTCCCACCAAGCCACGAGCCAACTGTGGTTTCCTGGGCCTCCATGTGGTAGGTGCTTCCCAGGCTCCCAGTCTGGGGTGTATTCAGTGACCCACCCTATGGACATATCCCCAAAATAGAATGATTTCCCTGGTGTGGCCTCCACCCACAGATTTTTGGAACTCTAACTCCATCCAAAGACCCTGCCTGGCTCAAAATGCTCACTCTCTCTCCCCATTTCCGAGGAGTTCCTAACTTTCGGCCTGCCAAAGTGGCCCTGTCCACTCCTGGGCCGTCTGCATGTTTGGCACCCATGTTTTTGACAGGCACATGCTTGGCTATGTGGAAAAGCCAGACGTCCCTGCTGTGCTGGCTCCAGAGTAAACCAGTCAAGATTCTTGGCTTCAAACAACAGAAACTAATTCTGACTGACTTAAGTAGAGCAGGAATTTATTCAAGGATATTGAGTAGCATTGAGACTCACCAGGAAGGCTAGAGAACCAGGCTTAGGAAAAGGTAGAAAGAAATTTGGCTGCCTCCCAGAAAGATCCATGCC
Source organism: Mirza zaza (assembly GCA_008750895.1). NCBI lineage: Eukaryota > Metazoa > Chordata > Mammalia > Primates > Cheirogaleidae > Mirza > Mirza zaza. The sequence continues at coordinate 37,319 of VSMD01132717.1, read as the reverse complement.
ATGGAGATGGCCCCAAACTGAAGAGGGGATTTAGGTGCTGTGCATCCCACGAAATGACAAGTGTCTACTCACAGGTAGATGCAGCAACCTGGAAGAGCTTACTCCCCAGAGAAATACTGGAGATTTTTGTTATAGCCGGTGCCAACAAATGCATTTTCCTGCTCTTTCAGCCAAGTTTCAAATCCTACGTGCATGCCATCTGAGAGGGGCTCTACTGGGAATCACCTACTTTGCTCCACCCCCTTTCTCCTTCATGATGCCACAATCACATGCTGAGCTTAATGGGGCCTGCTTTAGCCCTGGGATAGAAGTCTGCAGTCTGGAAGGCAAGTTCAGTTCAGGGTGGCACAACCAGTTTGACCAGTCCAAAATTGTGGTTCTGAGCTGGAACTGGAAGAGGGGAGTCATTTTCTTGACCACCCCAACACTTAGAAGGTACCACTTACCTTCTAAGGCAGGGAACACTGGAGGAAAAGTAGGTTTTGAGGGAGAAATCATGAATTCAACTTTGGAACCCTTTTCTGGACACTTTGATTCCTTACCTTTGACTCAGTGCCCCACTAAATCAGCACACTTGTCTGTGTATGTATGCTTTTTAAAAAATTATTATCTTGGGGGCATTAACTATATCAAAGTAAAAATTTCTAAAGTTTTACTTTGCTTTGGTAGGTCAGCCTGGACTTACAAATCCGAGCGAGATGGAGTCTCCTCAGAGAGGTGGTGACCAGCACCCCACCCTGGAGATAGTGAGAATACAGTATTGATCACCATGATTGAGCACTTAATACACGTCCTATGCTGTGCTAAGACTACGGCATGTCATCTCCACAGTACCCTATGGGAAAAGCACTTTTATTTTTCCTTCTTTACAGATGGAGAAACTGAGGCCCAGAGAGGCTAAATGGCTTGGACAAGGCCACCTGGCTAATGAGAGGTGAATCTGGGGTTCCAGCTCCTGCTCTTCAATGCTATGCTGAACTAGAGGATGTGCTGGAAGATTTTTAACCATTGTGTGAAAAGTAAGAAGCACAATTGTTTTGTTGTTGTGTTTGTTTTTAGGGATGAGATCTTGCGTACTGTCCACGCTAGCCTCAAACTCCTGGGCTCAAGGGATCCTTTCACCTCAGCATCCCAAGTAGCTGGGACTACAGAAGTGCACCACCACACCTGGCTAGCACAGGTGTTTCTGTGCTCTCAGCTGAGGGATTCCTAGGACTTATTAGCTTGAGTGGTCTCTACTTTCCTCTTCCTGTCCACGTTGGTCTTGTGAGCCTTTGCAGCAGCCACCCGAACTCAGAGTTCTCTTCTTTCCTCTCTCTAGGCATTTTCCAGACGTCCCCTTCCTCTCCTATAATACAGAGAAAACCTGTCTGGTAAAGCCTCTCGAATCCAGCCAGAATCATCTGGAAGAGTTTAGTAGGCAGACAGGAAGGCCAGCCTGAAATTGAGTTAGCTGGGATTCTGCCCGAGGCCCTCACATTAGCTGTGCAATGCAACCACTGCCCTGTGAGCAAAACAGGCTGCTGGAGCTGCTAGTGACATCACCTTGCTGTCTGTTGCCACCACTTGTCTCCATTTGCATTGGAAAGTAATACCCTTGTGAAATGTGGTATCTCCTACAGTTCTGCTTTGGAAGACCCCCTCCCCATCCCAACAGGTGTCATCTCAACCCCCTTGCACCAGGCCCCTGGCCAGAGATTTTCACAGCTGCCTGCAGGAGGGAGCGCACTGCATCTGAGCCCCTGGATTCAGTCCTCTGCTGTAGCCTGTGCCTCCCCAGCCCCCCTATGGTAAATAAGGTAACAATTGTATTGACCTTGTGAGCTGTCATGAGAATAAATGACTTAATATATGCCAAGTGCTAGGCACATAGAAAGTGTTATAAAATGGCTTGCTATCATCATCACCACCACCACCACCTTTCAGTACTTGATTTCACACCTTTGCAATTTAGAAAAATCAAAACCAAGTATTGTATGTAATATTATTTCTTTAATACTTTATTTAAATGAGGTTTAAATCAACTCACTTTTAAAATACAGCCTCTTCCTAACCAACGGTATCCTTGAATTCACAGATTTGATTATTTTAATTACATTTTTAAAGGCTCATTACAATAAATACATGCCTACTAGTATAGCTTTTTGCCCTGTAGCCCTAAATCCTCTGTGCTAATCAGGGGTCCTCACCTTGCTTTGAGGCCCATGACTGTAGGCCAAGTCCTCGCATGTCTCTCAATTTCCTCATCTGTAAAATAGGTGCAGTGCAGTGATGACACGTCTTCTCAGGACTATTGGCATGTCCTGTGGGGTGTTGGTTGTGACCATGCTCTGTAAAGTGCAATTCATATGGTCCCCCCACCTCATTCCAGGTTTCTTGGAATTTTCACTCTCTAGAAGCTCTAGCAGCTCACCCGGGTTTGCAAAAGGAATGACTTATAATGAGCTCCCTCCACCCTCATCCCACCTCTCCTTGGAATTTGTTGGGCTGTCAGTAGGGTATGTTTTTTTCCTCATGTGTTTCCTCTCCTCAGGCTAGAAAGCCCGCCAAGCCTCTTTTAATCCTTCCTCCCCATTTAGCATCCATCTTTCCTCTTATCTTGACTCCACTGAGGTGTCAGGTCCATTTGCTATACTCAGGCGGTGGCACCCCCAAACCCAGGCCCTCCAGCCAGCCTCCAGCCCAGCTGGCCAGCCTGCCCCAGGGTTCAGGAAGCAGAAACTCCCAGGAAACTCAGGAGTTTTCTCTCCACTGGCTGTGGGCTGTCCTCGTTGGTCTGCTCACCTAACTCATGGGTCCAGAAATATCTTTTCTCTGGACCTGACCAGCAAAAGCAGCTGCTCAAATTCTGCTATTTCCTTCTGCATGATGATTCATTAGACATTCCCTCAGACCAAGCCTCTTCTCCCCTCTCCACAGGGGCCAACAGGGTGAAGCTCCAAGAGAGGCCTCCGGGCTCCTTCAGCTCAAGTGGAAGGGACTGAGGCCTGGTGTGGCCGTGCTATGGGCAGAGCAGGGGCCAGGACTAAATTCCTCGGATAATGTCTGGGATGCATTGCATTTCTCTGACGCTGCCTTGCCCTGCCAGCACCCAGGGCTTCACAAATGCCTGTTTAGAAAGCTCTACCCTGCCTGTGTGGTGAAGTCCTTCTGACTGGCTGGTCCCCATCAGACACAGGAAAAGTAGAGGGAGTTGGGGACAAACTTTAAAAAACTTAGGGCAACATGACTCCTTTTATTTTATGCAAGAAAGAGGAAATGCACATAAAGCAATCCCACAACATCAACCTGGGGGTGGAAGGCAGGAGTGGTTTGCAGTTTATGACACCACTTTACGCTTAATCTATCTCCACACCACAGGGACGAAACAGCCCTTGGAGCTTGAGTCCTGTCTTCCAGATCAGTCAGGGGCAGTGCAGGTGGGGTTCTGGGATGGCTCTTCTGCTCCAATCCCTGGGCTTCCCTCAGCCCTCCTTCCAGCGAGGCCTCAGGGCCCCTCCCATCGGCCCACCACACCCCAGCTCCTGCCCCTTCAGACCTTCTCAGCCCGCCCCTCCTTCTCCGGGTCAGGCACTGGGCCACCTTGGGTTCTGCTTTACCTGGACACCCGGGCTGGTGGGAGAAGCAGGCCCCTGGATTGATAAGGCAAGCTAGCCTTGCTCTCTGCCCCACTGGTCTCCGCCTGCCGCAGCTCCTGTGCATTGATACACTCACAGAATCTATTGTCTCCCTCCACTTGGAGCTGTTCTAGCTTTGGTCAATCAGGCCCCAAGAAAAGACCGGGGAGTAGGGTATGAGTTAAAGGGATATAAAAATCCTCTCTGCCCTATACCTATATTTAATTAATTAGAACATTTAATTTCATTTTTTTTTCACGGCATGCACTTCATTGTACTACTAGCAATTGTCATCTCTTATAAATGAGATTCATAAATAGTTGTTCCAGCTTTTGGAATTCTGAAGGAAAAAGCTTCCAGGACAGCGATATTGTGCACTTCCCACAAAATTAGACAAGCTGAAGGTATCTGTGAACATTAACCCTCATTATGACAGCCTCATGTGGTGGGATAGTTAGGAGGTGATGCAGGGACATTCACAACAGAGATTATAATAACAATAAAATAATAGTTATTATAATCAAACTATTGCCTAACTGATGGGCTCTGTGTTGTATAGTGAAGATTCAGAATTAAAAACATGATCTCTGTGCTCAAGGGCTCCCAGTCTAGGTCACTTTGATTCAAAAGAATTTGAAATAACCCTTCAAATCTACTCTTCTCTCTCCACTGGCCCCAAATGATAATCAGTGTGCTGTCGGTTGGGAACAGGTCAGGTGTGATTAAGGATCAGGCATCTTCATCTTTTATTCCTTCATAACGTTGTGTGCCCAGATTTTGTGTGCACATTGTCTATCTGCATGTCCTTTAACATCTTCATCCACATTAGCATTGGTTTTTGCATCTCAGCTAAATTCCCAGAGATGAGAAAGAAGTGTGTTTATATATTTAAATTGCTTTGTGCAAGGATCTGCTCACCTGAACACCTGGATTGTGTTTTGATAATGATGATGGTGATGTTGACAAAAGCTTGATAATTCAATAACTATGTAATGTGCCCTGTTTTTAAAAGATAGCTTGGCTGGAGCCCAACTAAAGCCACAGACAGAATTCAGAAGAGATTTCTTTTAAGAAAGTGATAAAAGGAAGGGATTTGTAAACCCACCAGATGAGACAACAGTGTTCCTCCTGGCAGTTTCAACTGCATTTGGTGCTGTTTAGGTTACCCTAGAATGACACAACGTCCCTGTGGGCCTCATCCCATCTGCTTCTGTCTGTCATGGCTCAGGGCCCATCAGTCCCTACATGTTACTCCTCCTGCCTCCCAGGCAGGCCTGGGCTTCCTCTGTGAGTCACTCTCACAGCAGCCGTGACCCACACAGAGTGTCTCAGTGCAACACTTCATCATGAGCCTCAGTGTTCATCCAGCAATGTCAGGAAGAACCTGCAGGATATGGTTCTGTGCCTAGTCACAAGCTGTCCTGCAAAACAACAGTGCAGTTCAAGATGAAAACTGCTTCCAAAGCTAAAAGTAAAGCCAACAAATACAATCTTGAGATTTTCTATTGGTCAAACTGGATGCTTTGATATCAGCCTATCAGAGACAACATTGACACCTGGAAGCCTCTCGTGGAGGGCTCCTCTACCCATGAGGCCAAGGGGGACATTTATCTGGTGTGCAGGGTAAAGACAATTTCATCCCACCTGCTTCCACGTGCCCTCTCATCTCTGGAATCTTCCTCTTGGAAAGCAGAGGGATTCGCCACACTGCACATTTAGTGACAGAACAGTCTCTAGAGTCACTTTTCAGCACAAGACCTCTGTTAGCTCCACAACTACCCCTGAAGTTTGCCTGGCCACGTCTCTGTCTCTGGCCTAAGATACTCCAGCTAAACAATGCAATGAAAAGTATTTTGGCAACCTATGTACGAGGGCTGTCCAGAAATTATCCAGCCATTGTTAATATAACAAGAATGGTTTACATGGCCGGACACTTTCCAAACACCGTTGTATTTCTGCGTACCTGAAAGGTGTGCCCTCCTGGGCCAGAGACTAGAAATATCAGCTCATGGGAGCTGGGACTGGCCAGGACCACTTCCTCTGCAGATATTGCTAATGTAAGGCAAGGACCTTGAAAACCAAATCCTGGAGGATATCAAGCAGAGACAAGTGGAGAAAAGAAAAGGGACCAACAATAGAATTGATGGAATGACAAGGGTCCCCAAGAGGAGACTGTGATGCACGGTTCTCACCCAGGGCTGACAGCCTTCCGTTGGATGGTGAAGACATCCTGGGTGTGTCCAATAACCTGGGTATCCTTTTTGTCCTTTGCAGGGTTTCAACCTGAGAAACAGAGAGGAGAGAGGATGGCTAATGTGGGGTGTGAGTGTGTGAGAGAGAAAGAGGTGGATGTCAAAGGAATTCTCTAACTAACGTCTGAGATTTGCCACTAGCCAGAAAAACGGTTAAGTACTACCCTGGGCCACCTAATGCTAGATCCTTAGAAATCCAGTGGAACAGTTTCACCCTGAGAGTTTCTTGCTCACTCAGACATGTTCTTTGTATCCCTCAATTCCTACCTGAGGAGGGGAAGGATGTGGACCTGGGGCCTGTAGAGAGCCTGGACCAACAGTCAGAGGAGCTTGAGTTTCACGCTGGCTCAGTCATCAACAGTATGCTCTGTCTTCCATCTGATCCTTCCTGGTTTCCCTGGACATGCTGAAATCATCCTTGACAGTTTTAGGGTGGTTTGCTGGCTGCAGTAGCTGAGGGAATGGAAATTTGGAGGGCAAGAACCAAACCACAGTAGTCCGTTGGCCACAATAAGCCACAATGCAGACTGCCCTCAATGAAACTCAAGTCATCATTTATTACTAAGTCTTCTCGGGTCACCTGCTGACTGTGGCCTACCACTTCACCAAACTGGCGGGAGCTGGTGGCCTAATGTTCTGAGAGCATCACAAAGTAGCATTTGAATAGAGTGGATCACAGAGTATCAGAGCTGAAACGTCTTCATTCCACAGATAGGAAAACTGAGGCCCAGGGGAAATATTGAAGGTTCTCATCTATGCTTCCCCAATTAGATTACAAGGTTCTCCAGGGCAAAGACTGTGTTTTGAAGCCCCAGAGTCTAGCAGAGGGCTTGGCCCATGGAAAATGCTCAAAAAACATTTGGGAAAGGGGGAAAGGGAGGGTAGGAGAGAAAGGGCTCTTGCCAAGGTCAGGCTGTGGGCCTTGCCCCACAAGCCTCTCTCTGGGAGCATGCTGGCTGTTGTCCCTCTCAGCATTGCCAGCAATGCTCTCAGCAGGTTGGGCTGGCGACCTTTATTGCCCATAAAGTGTCACTGATACCATACAGGAGGGCCCAGGGAGGCTCCCTAGTTTGTACTGTCAATAATATCAGAGGAGCCAAGACTGTCTTTGTCCCACCTCCCCTGCCGGAGGGGCTAAGCCTGGGGTATCCACTCAGGCTGAGGTCTGTGGCTGGGCAGGACCCAATGGTGGGGCATGGCCCCCCAGGGAGTGGAGCCAAGGAAAGTAAAGTGTGAGGCCCCCAGGGTGCAGACTGAATTGAGCCTAATAGACCACCCTAACAAGGTATCCATGCAACAGAGTGGCAGAATTCTGGAAAAGTCAGAGACAGGACCTGGGAAACTGAGGTCCAGAAAGCAGAGGGACCCACTCAATCCCATCCACTGTCAGGGGCAGAGACAGATTAGAGGTAGGGTCTGGCCTCTTCACAGGAGGGAGTGGTGGGCGTGGAACAGAGAGCTTGGTCCCTGCCCCAGGAGTCTTACGATCTTGCTGAGGAAGTAGGAACACATTTGAGACACCCAGCACAGGGCACTCCAAGGCAGGCATGGCTCCCGGTACAACCTCATGCGCAAGTTGCCTCTTGGAGAAAGAACGGTTGGAACTGGAGCATGGGTATTACATGCAACGCTGGGGGTTTGAGTAAAGTCCCTCTGCAAGGGCAGAGGGAAGGAAAGTTGTGGGGGCAGCCTCAGAGTTATGGCAGGAAGGCCAGTGTTTTAAGCATGTCGAGTAGCAGAATCCTTCACCGAAGTGAACCTGATTCAGAATGTGTCAACTTGCTAAAAGCAGAACTGCTCTATCCTCTCAACTTCCCTCTTAGCCAGTGTTGGTCCCTCAGCCCCAAGAAAATGAATGGAGCTTTACAGCAGGACTATTTCAACCTCTTTATTGGATCAGAAACCGAAGCACAGAGAGCAGAAGGGATGAACTCAGGCTCAGGGGTCTTGTCACTAGACATTGCTCCTTGCAGAATAAGTCCAGCCAGGTTCGATGGACTTCCAGCCAGGTTTGATGAGATGGAGAGCCATGGAATGTGTTTGGGTGAAGGAATTCTTTCTGGCATCCAGGTTGACAGCCCAGCTAGAGCTGCAATCTCTTGGTGTTTCCATCCTTCCATTGAGAAGATTAGCACATTTGAATCACCTGAGAAATATCTCTAGCAGTGCAAGGTCAAAGAAACTGGTGGGGATGGTAGTTTGGACTAAAGAGGGACAGATGTCATCAGTTAAATTTTGGTAAATAGATTGTCAGTGAATAAGTTCAATGGAAGAATCAGTACTTTCTTAAACTGTAGCAGAAATTGCGCCCAGTGTTTCATTGGTCTAATGATGTGACTTTAATTAGGAATTCAAAAATAAAAGCCCTCTCTTGAGCTCACACATAACACAAGGAACTGATCAACATCTTTGGAAGTGAGACAAGACCTGCCTTTGGCTTCCCTGGGGTTTGTCTTGGCGGAGGCTCCTTCCAGTGGGTCTTTGCCAGTGCTCATGATAAGTCTTACTTTCAGTGATCTTGTGGCTGAGAAGGGTAGCTGAGACTTGGGTGAGGGGAAACATCTAAAATAGGTGGCACATGCATTTATTCTTTTTTGCTTATCCTTTCATACAACCAAGCTTATCAGAGAAAATCAGTCACTTCCTAAGGTCTCCGAGTCAAACCACCCCTCCACCCTCTACAGTCACCCAGGAATGCGGCTCTTCCAGGCCCTGACTCCCCCAGCACCACCCACCACCTGATACTTGTGAATCACTTTACAGTTTGTAAAGAACTTTCAAGTGTATTATCTTATTTGATCCTTGCAAAAGTGCTGTGAGGCAAACCAGCCAGGCATGGTCCCAATCTGGGAGATGGGTCAGAGAGGCAAGGAGACTTGCCCAAGACAGTGTTGCTGGTTAGCATTTATTCAATGAATATTCATTAGTTTATGCATATTTATGAATGGCATTTGTTATTATGCCGTGGAGCCAGATCTGCTGACTTGCTTCCCAGGGCTCTTTTAGGCCCACCAGGCTCTTTCTCCTAAGGATATAAATAAAAATGGATTTTCCACTGGAAACAGGGCAAACGATTTAATACAGCCATAGACAATCCTACGTGAGTCATGCTTCATTTGAATAACAAACCAGAGAATCTCTCAAGACTGCAGCAGGAAGAAATAGAATTATACAGTTAGAGGGAACTCATTTATTGATATCAGTGGCTTTTAAATGTTTCTAAAGCACAAAAACCAATCTTGAGATAAAGTCTTGACGAGGCAGCTCAGCGTGAAAGCCTATCAAAGCAGCTTCTTTGAAGAACTGGAGGCCTCACTTAGGATCTTTGGGAAACCCTCTTATTTATAGATGAAGAAACAGAACCAGAGGCCCAGGGAGAGGGCCTTCCAGGAATTGGGACCCAACTGGGGCTGGAGCACCAAGCCAGTGTTATTCCCTTTGAAGGGTCCTGGTGAAGAATGAGCTAATGGTCTCAATGCACTTTTTGGCTATGTCCTCCACTGTCCCCCTTATTTATAAATATACCTTATTCTATCTTCTTTGCTCAAGCTATTCCCTCTTCTCAGAATGCATTTTTGCTTGTGACACTTGCATTTTCCCCTCCAGACCTGGGTCAAAGGATCTCCCATCCCTCATGAAGTTTTCCTAAGGGTCATAGCTAGAGAGACTTGTAGTCCCACTTCTGAGTCCCCCTGAAACCTTTGGAAACAATCTTAGGATGTTCTGTTTTGTCTTAGAGCCATTTGAGACTTAATCCTACCCCTGAGACTTCATCCTTCTTGAGGACAGGGCCTCATCACAAAACTGAAAAACAGTGTCTTCCAGCTTTAATCTACCATGAAGCTATGATCTCAAAAGATGTTGCTCTAAACTAGAGTCTTTTTTGTGTTTTTTGTTTGTTTCTTAATGGAATTAATGTACAAAATCAGTCTCATTCCCGAATACCCAAGTCCTGGCTAGTTGGATTCGTTTAAGACTAAACAGAATTCCTCCCATCTTGTCTTCTTCATTCTTGAGTGTTTGTCATGCAGCGCCACACAAACACTGTGCATGATGGATCTTGTCCAGGGCCTATGAAGCCGACACAGTTGCTGCCTTCATGAGACTGGCCGAGGAGTCAGACTGGCCTGGGCCCCCACCCTGGCCCTGCCACTTCCTAGGCAAGCCACGTCCTCTGCAGAGCTCTGTGTCCTCAGCCATTGCACATGCCCACTGTTCTGTGAGGAGCCAAAGACAGGGTATAGGTAGAAGCATTTATAAACTGCAGACTGCCTTGTGGGCCAGCTTTTTTATATCAGCAGGAAATTGTTTAAATTCAGTTTCCAAGATTTAAAAATATTGTGTAATGCCAAATAACTGGCTTATCTGAATGTTCTCTTTCCAGTGAGTTGCTTGGCATTATATAGTTACAGGCTTCCTTCCACTTGCACATTCGGCCTGAGGCCCTTGTATTTAATATTCGCTGCTCTGGAAATCAGCTCACTGTATTCTATCAACTGAAAAGTTTTCATTCATTTCCAAAATATTTTTTTAGCATCTACTATGCTAGGCTGTTAAAGGTTGAATTGTGCTACCCCAAAAGATATGTCAAAGTCCTCATATCTGGTACCTGTGAATGTGACCTTATTTGGAAATAGAGTCTTTGTAAATGTAATCAAGTTAAGATTAGGTCATACTGGGGTAGGGTAGGCCTGGCTCCAATATGACTAGTGTCCTTATAAAAGGAGGAGAAGAGACACAGACACAGACACAGACACAGAGGGAAAACTGCCATGCGAAAGAGGAGGCAGAGGTTAGAGTTATGCTGCTACAAGCCAAGGAAGGCCTGGGGTTACTGGAAGCCAGAAGAGACAAGGAAGGATACTCCCCTAGAGGCTTAAGGGAGATCACGTCCCTCCCAACACCCTGATTTCTGACTCCCAGCCTCTAAACCTGCAAGAGAATACATTTCTATTGTCTTAAGCCACCTAGTTCGTGGTACTTTGTTATGCAGCCCTGGGAAACTAACACACAGGCAAATAGGAGACTAGCAGAGAATAAGTCATGGGACTTTCACCTTGATGAGGATGTGTGACAATAAACATGAACAAATGAATATAAAAGGGCAGATTTTGCTAAGTGCACTGAAGGAATTAAACAGGGTCAGTTCTACCTGAAGGAAGAGAAGCCCATTGTGGGGGAGGTAGGCAGGAGCCAGATTAGGGCCTGAGATGATGTATGCGAAAATGGATTGTCATGGAGCCAGGGTGGCCTTGGACAGACCTAAGTGGGTTGTTCAAATGGATGAGGCTGGCTTGGAAGAAGAATGGTGCAGTGAAGAAGGAGAGAAATGGATAGATTCAAGCTATCTCGCGATGGTAGAGCCAAAAGGCCTTGCTGATGGCTTGGCTGTGGACATGTGAGAAAGAGGAATCAAGGATGAGGCTAGGTTTTTGGCTTAAACCCAAACCATTGATTTTATTGAAATGGGGAAGAGCAGGCATATGTTGGGGATGAGAGGGAGGGAATCGAGAGTTCTGTCAAGTTTGAGATGCCTGTTAGACACCTTTGTGAAGATGCCAGGCAAGACATTGGCTTATGTAAGTTCGATGGCAAGAGGGCCCTCAAGTACAGTGTCCTTCGTGCTGGCTGGTGACAAGATCTTTACAAATATCAAGGCCTGTAGTGAGACTGGAGAGAGTTTCTTTCTTCCTATTGGAAGCATTCTCTTTCTCCAGGGTTATAGCTGTGCATATGCCACTCAGGAGCCCCTAAATAACCACTAATGCTAAGAAACTTGCTAAGGAGCACTGAAGTTTTCAAACTCTTTCACAGAGTATATTGTGCTTCCAAAGCTTCCTGCAATGTCTTCAGAGCTCTGTCTAGCTTCATCAGCAGAGCTGGATCTCTTGGGGCTTCCAGGATAAGCTGAGTGGACAGGTAGGGGGCAGCTGTAGGTGACCCTAGACAGTATTCTCAGGACTCTAGGCTCCCAGCTGCTTGGCCAATTAAAAGAGAAGCCTTTTGCTTTGTATAGACCCACTTTCCACACAAAAAGCTTGAAAAAAAGTGCCAGAAATGCTTGCTTTCTGGGCAGGCCAACCTCCAGCGAGGGTGCTGACTCAGAAATAGCAGCTGCTTGCCCGGGGAGCTGGCAGTTGTTGGCACAATCAAAGATCAATTAAAACATGCCATTCTGGTTTGCTCTCCCTACACCAGCCCCTCCAGGGCACTTCCTCTCACTTTCAGCTTCTCCCAAAGACTTCTTTGCTGCCTAATTAACTTGGAGTCCAGTGGCCTGAGAAGAAGGCTGTCTGCACAGGAGGAAGGAGCAGTGCACCAGGAGCCCAAGACCTAGCTAGCACTAGCGGTGCACCAGGAGCCCAAGACCTAGCTAGCACTTTGTTTTGGCTCCTGTAACTATAGTGATTTTCCACCTTCCTGTCCAGGTGCTTTTAATCTTGAGAGTAAAGAGAGAAAGCATGTAACCACACTCTGTTAACTATAAACTCCTCTCCAAATCTAACAATTTCTATATGGCATATACCATATAACAAAACATATATTCTTAACCCATTTTTAACCCATTTTAAAAGCAGTCCTAAAAAGAAAAATGATTCCTTCTTTTCTAGTTGCAAAATCATTTGGGGGAGAAGGAGCAGAAACTCAATAATCCCTAAACTCCTGAAGATTTTTGCAGCTGACATTACTTCTATTTGGCCGCCATGGCCCGGAAGGGGAGCCATAGCTGGGTGCTCCAGAGTGACTACAGCAAAGGGTTCCAGAAACTTCTAAGGGAGGGCTGCTAGATTGAGTGAATAAAAATATAGGATGTCCAGTTATACCTGAATTTCACACAAACAATGAATAATTTTTATATGAGTATATTCCAAATATTGCATGGGATATACTTATACTAATTTCATTATTTATCTGAAATTCAAATTTAACTAGACATCTCATGTGCTGCCCCTATGCACAAGAGCATTGTCTAAATGTGCAAGACAATAGGTCTAGCCACCATGGACTTAAACCTCATGGGATTGAATAAAAAAGGTCTCCTTCCTTTAACGGAAGGAGACTAGACCGGACTCAAAAGGGACAAGGCAAAGGGTGAGGAAGCGTTAGCTGGGAAGAGGACTGAGGAGAAAGCAAGGTTCGGGGCCTCCCGTACCCCAGCACAGCTTCTCCTCCCCACTGATGGGGCGCTTGGGACCCAGCCACTGCCCCACGTTGTCCTTATACAGGTCTTCCCTGCCTGGTCCACACACGGGAGCCAGTAATGGGCTTTGGACACAGGCTTTTCAGCGAGGGGAAGGGAAGCAGCGAGAGAGAATGACCTCAGGCGATGCCTCACCTGAGAGCAGCACGTCTGAGACTCTCTGCTGTGACTTGTCATTAGCAGCCCCAGAAGTGCACACAAAGGAGAGAGCAAAGAAAATTGGCTGCTGACCCTTCCATATCCCAGACTCATAGCGCTTGTCTGGACCCGCAGAATCTCCCTCCCTCCCTTCTTCCTTCCTGCCTGCCTTTCCCCGTTATTTCCTGGCCAACTACCAGGAGCAGGACCCGTTAGCTGACTCACGAAGGGCGATCGGCCAGAGTCCTCCTCATAGGATGCTGTGCTCAGAGGTAGGAAAGTTCGGAAGGGAAAAGGACTGGGGACTGAGAGGCCATGGCCAACTGGGGAATCCGGGAACGGGCACTTTGTGCTGAGTCTTGAAGAACATGCGGTGTTTGGACACCCCTGCGCAGAGGAAGACCAGGCCAGGAGCACGGCGGGGGAAGCCCAGGGCACATGAATTGGGTGGTCGTCAGGATGAGTCCACACCATCCTGAGGGTGCTTTTAGGGTTCAGACCAGAGGGAGCACAGCCTGCGTGGTCCTGGGATGCACAGAGAAATGCTCTGGCGCTTGTTTACCTGTTTTTCTCCTTTGCCTTCTATTGAGCACATTTTCTCTGTTGGAGGCCCATTTATAATTCAGGCAACCTCCTTCAAAGGGAGCAGGTGTTTCTCTGGGATGAAACACCTTGGGAAGCAGAATGTACAACTGGAAAAAAAGCATGTCAGAGCACAGCTGGTAGAGAGAAGCCTGGGTCCAGGCAAGGGCAGAAGGAAGAGGAGGCACGAGCAGACAGGACAGTGAAAGGGAACGTCATCCCTTTCCACCCCGATTTTCTGTACCCCACCCCGTGTCTGTCTCTCTTTCTCTTTCTCTCTCTGCAAATCCGGGGAGATGTTACCCTCCTTCAACCCAGCTCCACAGCTCCGTCACTAGAATGCTTTCTTGACATCTTGAGAGCTCCTCCTTCAAGACTCCCTTTTGAGCGTGTTCATTTCCTTAGGAAGTGCGGTCTATCCTGGGTTCCTCAGAAGGCAGAGCCTGAGGTCAACGCCCAGGCACATGGGCTGTATGAGGGAGCTCACTCCCCCAGTGAAGCCCGCAGAGGGCGTGTCTTCAAGCTGCCCGCAGCTTGATATCGGCCACAACTGCGCATTTCACGAAACTGTCTTCTGAGAGGCCGTGTAACAACCACATCAAACACTCATTCTCGGCCTGGTGGAGGAAGAGAGAAGAATTTCTCTGCTGTCTTCCATCTCCTATCGGAGACATTTGGACCAGGCGGCACCAATGCCTCCACTCCTCCAGACTGCCGCAGGTCACCAGGGAAGCCCCAGGACTGGTGGTGTTTGGGCTCAGGTGAAGTAGGTTGGAGCCCACATGGAGTTGGTCACCGCAGTGGAGGCTGAGGCTGAAGCAAGTGGCCTTTGGAGAGGCCAGAGAGTCTCTGGAGGTGTCTGGTTCAAGGGCAGTCTTGCATCTCATTCGCAGCTCTCCCCGTACTTCCCAGTTAGCTCTTCAGCAGGTGCCTGCCTGCTGGGAACCCTGGAAGCAGGAGCCAGACATGGATGGGGCCTGGGTGTGGGTGGAGGTTCCGGGAGGCGGGGTAGGCTGCGGGCACACTCACGTCCCCACCCTCTGGCCCCGGCTGCAGCGGAGCTGTGATGCAAATCCCCATGAAAGCCCGCTGTAGGCTGCTCACCCTGGACTGGGGGGCAGGCCCTGGAGGGCCTCAGTGCGCAAATATCACCCCAAACAAAGACAAGACACTGAGGGGACTCCTGAGGACCCGGCATTATTAATGGCCTATCTAAACCAAGGAAAATCAATAGCAGTTTGGAAAGGGCTTCAGGGAAGAAATGAGTTTAGATTAAGAAAAAGCGAAAACAAATGCTTGCCCTCCCTGAGAATGAGCAGATGAGGCAGGATTTCCCCCAGATTGACAGTGTTTCTATGACCTTTTGATTGATGTGTCAGGGAGGGTTTGTGTGTAAGTAGAAATTAACAACTAGATTGATTCCTTAATCTAATTTCCTTTACCTATCCAGAGATCCCAAACTCCAAAAGAGAAAATACATTGTTTTCTAAAACAGATTAGTACCTTCTTTCCCAAAGCACTCAGGAAATGAAAAAAGCTTTTAAAACTCTAGAGGACAAATTGGAAACGCTGTGAACTTTTAGTTCGTTAGCGAAAGTAAAAACCACGCTGGACTCCATTTGAACTGTACGGTGTTTATCTGATACTTTCTTCTGGAGCTGGAGTCCTGATGAATGTAAACATGCTCTTCTCTCCCCAGAGGAATAGGTGGTCAGCATCACTGGCCCCACCTGGCAGCCAGGCAAGCAGAACATGTGACAGGGGACGATTTGTCCAGAAGAACACAGACATGGCAGTAAACCTCACTGCTCTCTGCTGTCAGCCTTCTTGGTGCAGCTGCAGTTATGGAATAGACATTATTGTAAAGACTCTGCATTAAGCGCCACTCACTGAGAAGGGGACACGGAGGGGCACCCCTTCAGGTCTGGAAATCTGTTTTTGTTCACTCCTTTTCTCCTCTCACCCTGCAGGACCGAAGCTGAGCACCCTCTGTGGCTGAGAGGCCAGCGCCCCACTCACCCAGTGAGGGCTCCTTGGGCCTCCCAGGACCTTTGCTCAGAACCAGGGTGTTGGCGTTTGCCCCAGTGGCCTGGTGCAGCTTGTGTCATGACCTAATGATACTTGAGTTCAATTCCCCTTTGTTAAGAGCCTTCTACGTGCTAAGTCCTGAGCAGGCACTGAGCTGTCACGTGAGACCACACTTGGCAGAGGCAGAGGCAGAGGCAGAGGCACCGCTTGGTGCCGACTTCAGTGACTGTGGCCCCTGGGGCGGGCTGCACAGGAGGCTATGGGCCACAGCACTCGGCTGCCAGTGGCCTGGGTGCAGGGGCAGGCAGCACAGTACTGAGGAGCGATGTCCTAGCTCCAGTTCCAACCCGGCCCTGTCACTTACAGATGCTGGTGTTGATGTTGGAGAAATTGTTTGACCTTGGTGAACTTGGGCCTCCTCACCTGTAAAATGAGGGAAATGGTCTCTACCTCAGAGTGGGGTGTTGAATTGTGTCCATGCCTGGCCCATAGGAGGCACTCAATAATTGGGTTCATTGACACGACTGGTTTAGTTCTGAGTGTCTCTGGGTGATCCTATTTCATTACATGGGAAGCTGTGTTTCCCTTGGTTCCCTTTGTCGCTCCTGTCTAGGCTTGTAGCTGTCAGGGAGGTCCACAGGTGGAAAATTACAGGCATTCTGGAGCGTGCCTCAAAGCACACTCGCTGTTCCCACAGGAAAATCAGGAAGCTTCCAGGCTGCAGGGCCCAGGCCTCCCATGTACTGGGTGGAGTGAGGTGGTGTTTGAACACACTTGTTTTTCTTTGTGGATTTCTGTGGAAATCTGAAAGGACAGAGCCATGAAGACAATGTTTCCATCTCTGTCTTCCCCATCAGATGTTGCCAGTCTGTTAGGTTTGGGATGGGGAAAGGCAGCAGATCTGAGACTCAGGGTCTACTGCTTGATCTCCCAACTAGCTAGGAGAAATTCCTTTAGGGGGAAAAAACTATCAAGGAGAGGAGAGCCAACATGGTTCCTGGAAAAGCCACACGATCCCCTTCCCCTGCCCCATTGCCACCCAGAATTGGACTGACAGAAAAGCCTCCCTCCTCCCCACAACCCTTCCCCAAGGGGCTGCTTTGACTGAAAGGCGCTGCATTATGCCATTTGTGCCTGTGCACGGGCCACACACAGCCCCACAGGTGGGTGCGACATGTGGCACAGATGTGTACAATTTGCACAGGAGAAGGGTGTGCATGTCTTTGCCGTCTGCTGGTATTATGGATGGTATCTGTGAGCATTTCATCAGAGTTTACACAGACACCGAGTGTCTGTCTACCTCGTATAGGCTAAACCGTTTCCCCCAAAACTTACATGCTCAAATCCTAACCCCCGGTACCTCAGAATGTGACTGTATTTGGAGATAGGGACTTTAAAGAGGTAATTAAGTTAAAATGAGGCTGTTAGGATGAACTCTAATCCAGTCTGACTGGTGAAGAGGAAATTTGGACACACAAAGAGAACCCAGGGTGTGCTCACACAGAGGAAAGACAGTGTGAGGACCCAGAGAGAAGGCGGCTGTCTGCAAGCCAAGGAGGGAGGCCTCAGAAGAAACCAGCCCTGCACACAGCTTGATCTCAGACTTGTAGCCTTCAGAACTGTGAGAAAATAAATCTCTGTTGTTTAAGCCACCCAGTCTATATGGTGCTTTATTATGGAAGCCCTAGCAAGTTGATACTTTTCATTTATGTATTGTCAGGTTTGTTTTTTTTTAATTGGGAGTTTGTTTTTTCTTGAGTTTGAGGGATATATATATATATATATATATTTAATATGTATATTCAAAGGCAGCTTGTTTTATTGATGAGTATGGTTTATTGGAAACCACCTCGTGAAGCTCTTGGCAAATTTAGAAAAGGATAAATGAAAGCTCACACCCACCAATATTGGTATATTTGCACTGAGATCCTAAACTGTAGAGGTAATCAGAGAAGATGGATCTGTTTGTACTGACACAAAAGGTCATGAGTTTATGAGATTTGTCCTGCCAAGCAGTGCTAGGAAGAATGAGTGATTATGATAGCAAGTTATTCATCTTAAAAATTGATTTATAAGCATCATTAGATAACTTGATATTTGTCTTATCGAAAAGACTTTTTTTTAATTTAATAAGAAATATGTTTCTGCCAGTTGTGATTCTAGTTAACCTAATACAGTATGTTCTGGGCTTCACTTTTTCCTTTAGTTGTTGATAATTCAATAAACCTTTATTGCATCTGCAGTTCTTTCTGGGGCTCAAAGATTCTAGAATTTCTGATAATAATAATTTTCTTTTGAACAGCACTTTCAAAGAAGACTCAGAACAACCCTGCAAGGCGTTACATGTATCATTACTAATGACTGTAATTTGTGTATTGTGTTACTTTTTAAAAAGCACATTCATACACAGCACTCCATTTAATTGTGAAAAGAAGGTGAATGTAGAGAAGTCAAATGAATTGGTCAAAGATATACATTAATTTTTCATGCTGGGATTAGAACCTGAGACAGTTTTTTTCCATGATACCACCTTCTTTCTTCACAAACAGGCTTAGAGGGTTTTTTAAAGCACAATTAAAATGGTGAATTTTATCTTATTTTATTTATTTATTTTTTTTTGAGACAGAGTCTCACGTTGTTGCCCAGGCTAGAGTGAGTGCCGTGGCATCAGGCTAGCTCACAGCAACCTCAAACTCCTGGGCTCAAGCGATCCTCTTGCCTCAGCCTCCCAAGTGGCTGGGACTACAGGCATGCGCCACCATGCCCGGCTAATTTTTTTCTGTATGTATTAGTTGCCCAATTAATTTCTTTCTATTTATAGTAGAGACGGGGTCTCGCTCAGGCTGGTTTCGAACTCCTGACCTCGAGCAATCTGCCCGCCTCGGCCTCCCAGAGTGCTAGGATTACAGGCGTGAGCCACCTCGCCCGCCGTTATTTTTAAATTACTTTGGTAGGGCGTGGTGGCTCACGTCTGTAATCCTAGCACTCTGGGAGGCTGAGGCGGGAGGGTCGTTTGAGCTCAGGAGTTCAAGACCAGCCTGAGCAAGAGCGAGACCCTGTCTCTACTAAAAAAATAGAAAGAAATTAGCTGGACGACTAAAAATACATAGAAAAAATTAGGCGGGCATGGTGACGCATGCCTGTAGTTCCAGCTACTCTGGAGGCTGAGGCAGTAGGATTGCTTGAGCCCAGGAGTTTGAGGTTGCTGTGAGCTAGGCTGATGCCATGGCACTCTAGCTTGGGCAACAGAGTGGAGACTCTGTCTCAAAAAAAATTATTTCTTTACTGACACATAATAGTTGTACATATTTATGGGGTACATATAATATTTTGATACATGCATAGAAGGTGTAATGATCAAATCAGGTAATTGAGATCACCATCACCTCAAACATTTATCACTTCTTTGTGTTAGGAACATTCCAAATCTTCTCTTCTAGCTATTTTGAAATATATAATAAATTATTGTTAACTATAGTCACCCTACTGTGCAATCAAACAATAGAACTATTCCTTCTAACTAACTATATTTTTGTATCCATTAACCACCTCTTTTCATCCAGGCTTAGAGTTTTTGTTGTTCCACTGTTACCTGGGGGAAACTGAGTAGAGACAAATGGATCTTCACGAAGTGGTAGCATTATTGTCAGCAACAGCCCAACCACAACCCCAAAGGACAATCTGGAACCAACACCTGAATTCTCATGGCATTCCTAGAAACTATTCATGTGTGTGACTTTGAAGCCCAAAAAACTACCATTTTGTAGGTGTCAACTATGCAAATAAATATCTCAACTTTTTATCTTTTTAAATAATCTACAGGGAATCAGTATCAGGGCTTCCAGAAAACTGGTTGATTTCTCCTCACTCCTAGTTGAAGGGATTAGATGCCCAGATCGAGGCCTAGGGACAGAAGGAAGATGGGAAGGAGCAATCACAGGCAGCTTGTCAGTCACTCTGGAAAAGCACAGTCATGAGCCATCTGTGGCGGCTGCTGCTGTTTGCAGTTGGTAGTCTCAGTCTTAATCTCCACCCGGGACTTTGTCTAAAGATGTGTTGTCTCTGCTCCCCCATTTCCACCTTCTTCCAGAGCAACCATGGTTTCCCAGACTTGTCCCCACCCTGTCACGTTAGCTCATCGCCATACTTCCTGGGCTGCTCCTCCAGCACTCTTCAGGAAAAGGGAGCCAGCTGACAAAGAAAGGCCAGGCTGGCTTTGAGTCATGGCCAGAATGGCCTGAATTCCAGGGGGACTTGTTTGTAGATGTGGCAAATGGCCTCTGATGGTCTAAAAGTCCCATAACTTATTTTTACCTATCCTTTCAGGCCCAGTTCAGATGCCACCTCTTCTGTGCAGCCTCCTCTGATACAACGCAAAACTTATCTCCCCTTCATGTTTAGCCCCAAATCACTAGCTTGTATTTTGGTTATCTATGGGCCTGTCTTATCATCCCAATAGATTGAGAAGACAACTTATTCAGCTCAACCCACCCAATGCCCACCCAAGGGTCAATGCACGTTCAGGGCAAGACACTGAATTGAATTCACATGGCCTAAAATGTCAGGTTCAGAGATACTCCTTGGCCAAACAGGAGTTCATTGCTTCCCTGGTTAGATGGGAACGTAGATGTCTCTTCCACAAGAATTAAATGTGTTTTTCCTGATCGAAGGATGCCTAATTCAAGTCACCTGCACCCAAACTAATGTCATCTTCCTCCTACTCCCAACTGCATCTTGACTTTGTTTTCTTAGTTCTTTTTTTTCCTCTTGGGTATGTTTTAGTGGTTTTAGTCACCCATGCTACCTCCTGTACCTTTTTTCTCCCACCAGCACCGGTCTACAAATCCTGAAGTAAACTCCAAAACCAAAGTGGCCTTTAAAATGCAGACTCACTGACCTTCAAATTCCCACCTGGGGCCCTTGAGGGACTTACTGAGGAGCCAGGGGCAGCAAAATCATGGCTAGACTGAGGCCTGTTAATGCAGTTTACCACTCTATGACTGTCTCAGAAATGTTACTACTGATATGCTACTCTTTAGAAAGTTCAGTCCATAATTTTTAAGGATGGTGGAAGAGAACTCACAATGATTAATTTCAGCTGCTAAATATTATTTATCCATATAAATATTTTCCATAACTAATTACTCTGTAGTCTTTGGGTTCTCTAAAGGTATTAGATAAACAGTGATAATGGGACATGCTTTAAAATCTGAACAGTGCCACTCCCAAAAGCCAGTCTCTCACCCATATTTGACCCCCTGAGTCTTTCTCTCTCCTCACCCACGATCCAAACTCTCAATAGCTTCTTTGTTTGGGAGAACATTTTCTTAAAACTGCAGGTTGAGTGCTAGTTCCTGATGCAGAGGCAGACAGCAGGCTGTGCACAATGCTTCTTGGGTAATTCACTCAGAGCAAATAGTGATCTTTTTTGAGGCTTGAGAATATCAATATGTGGCTGCTTTGCTAAAGTGCTTTCCGTCTCTCACAGTGAGAGAAATCTGCTTGCCTTGAGCTAGCCTTGAGTTTCTTGTTAAGAGCTAATTTGGGTTCCATTAGTATATGGTTCTGTTGCAAATCTGACATTAACATTGGCGGCTTGATGAGTAACCAAGGGAGGAAAAGCCTTTTACCCTAACTGCAGCAATGCAGGCACATATGGTGTCATTTTTCAAGGAACAGATTTTTGTCTTTCATGCCATTTCAGAGCTGTTTCCCTCTGAAATTACCAGCTCTAATTTAATGCAGAACATGCCTGGATGTCACTGCAGAGATCAAGTTAAACTGAGAGAGCTGGCAGGTCCCACAGATTTGCAAAAACGGTGTTCATTTGCACAGTATACCTCCCAAGTCCATGCTCACGGGCTGGGAATCAGTCACCAACCAGCAAGTGTGGGGCTCTGTTCCTGGGGGTCTCCAAGCCTCTTCCTCTGAGTTTGTGCTACCCAGAATCCCAGGAGGAAGGGTGCCAGAGCCTCCCCCAACCCACTGCCTCTGCCCTTAGAGTCCATGTGATTTACTGATTCTGTTTCTGAGGTTGGGACTCTGCTTCCACAAAGCCTAGTGAGGGGAGGTTAGGGCGTTTCCCTTTTCCTCCCATGGCTAGCTGCCCACGCGCTTGGGGCCAGATGGCTTTAACTGAGATCTGTGATTCCAACTGTGGCTGCGGCAGGGAGGACAGGAGACCTACTTGCTAATCTGAACTCTGCTGGTCACTGGCTGGATAAGTTGCCTGAGCTTCCATTTCCACACCTGTGAAACAAGGGAATTCTGAAATAGCTCAATAGCCTGTAGTAGTAACTTGCATTTAACTCTTTTTAGTTTCTTTGATTTTTTTTATGTCCTGTGATTATCGCAACATCCTGTGAGCAGGCATTCCTGTCTCACACTTGGAAAATTCTGACTCAGAGAGGCAAGGAAACGTGCCCAAGGTCACACAGCTGGTAAGAGCCAGAGCTAGACTGAAACCCAGTTGGCCTCACTCCCTCAAGCCTCTCAGAATCAACAGACTGAATCAGAAACCAAGCTTTGAACACTGCTTCCCATGACCAGGGCCCATCAAGGAGTGCAGCAGACAGCCATGCCCAATAGGTCTGCAACTATTCAAACTTTTTCAAGGTGAAAATATTTCCTAATGACTTGGGAAATTTTCTTCTTGTTTTTGGACATGCAATACCATGAATGAGCACCCCAGAAGAGGCTGAAATGTAGTAGGAAAATCACCAGAACTGGTTCTAGTCTTGGCTCTGTCTCAAGTCACTGTGTGACCTTAAACAAGTCACTTTGCCTCTCTGAGCCTTAGTTCCTGAAAGAGGTAGGTAGATATGCCACTCTCCAAAGTAAGTTCCCTCTGGATTGGTTAATGGTTCTATGGCAACAAGCTCAATGCGAAAACCAAAGAACACAGCAGCAGGTGTCTAAGACCTTCAGGTAGCAGCCTCCATGTCCAACACACTCAAATTCTGAAAAAGGAAAATGATCCAGGAAGTTAAAAAGTGAAGTTGATATAAATGGCAACCAAGAAAGCTACTCCTGCAAGTGACCAGGCAAATCCTACAATAGGAGCCAGGTAGGGTAATTATGAGAGAGGCAGGCACAGTACAGGACAATAGAGAGTGGTGGGGACGGCAGTAAATCAGCAAACACTACCTGACTGAAGGGGACAAGACCTCTCAGCTCCAGCCACATGCCGTCAGGCAGGAATGTGGATATAGCGCCAACAATCTTCCAACTATTCATGTGAAATATCCTAATTTTTAAACATTGGAAGCAAATCCAAAAACTTAAAAACCCATTTGTGCCAAACAAAATGTGTCTGCCAGCCATATGCTGCCCAGAGCCACAGTTTGCTAATTCTATGCTAACATCTTCTGGGTTAGTTCATGTCTATCTTTGCCTTAAACAATTCCAGGGGCCTGTTTTCTTGCCTGCCTTGGGAGCACACTGCAGTACTAACCTGTCGTACCCTTTCAAATGAACAATACTTTGCGTCACACAAATTCCATTTTCCTGTCCCCTGCCTTTGAGGCTGGACCCCTCACAGGGGCCAGCATGCTTTCCTGGTTCCCACTCTGCCGGCCTGAAAGTAACCTTCTCCAGAGAGACAAGCAACAGCAGAAGGAGAAAAGGGGGATTTAGCCTTGCTAGTAGGGTGAAACAGACAAGGTTATTTTTTTCTTCCATCATTTCTACTTTATTGGATTACATAACCACTTTTATTGTTAATTTAGGTACAAATTAATCGTTATACAAATGAACAAAAACACAGATGAATGACCTCACCATTATTTGAACTTTAAATGGCAATTATGTGGCTTTGTAATCTAATAGAGCAAATGTTAGTGCCGCTGTGGTGTGTTCTCTGGCCCAATTCACTGCTAATGGGGAGAGTGGATGTCCCTGGAGATCCCCTAACAACCTGAGCAAACCTGGGGAGTAGGTGTTATGGATTCCAGAGCCTCCCTATCTACCTAGTTTACCCAAGTGTGAGGATTTTATATCACAGTGTTGTGATTCTGTACTTATTTGTTTTTTCTTCAGAGCCACCTGTAAAACATTAAACCTAGAAGGCACTTTAGAGAGACTCTTGTCTTTCTGTGTCCAGGCAGCACCCCTGTCCGCTAGCCTAGGCATGAGAACACTCACATGTGCTCCCAGGCACTGGCCCCATTAGGGTCCCAATCGCGCTGGGCTGGAACTGTCTAGTTATTTGGCTGAGTCTCTCCCAAATGGACTATAAAATCTCAAGAGCAGGGGCAGCCTCCTACTCATCTTAGTGGCCTCTGCTCAGGGCATGGCACTGAGCAGAGGCCATGGTAGTGGTGTAAGCAGCAATACTCAGAAACTACACAGAAAAACTGGCCAAGCCCCTCACATTGTGCTACCAGCACCTGCTCAGTGGATCCTCTACATGATACTACACAAGTAATTTCCTCCTTTGAATCACAGACTTATAATTTCCTGCTTAATTTTGTTCTCTTCCATGGAACAGTGAAAGTCAAAATATCCATCTAAAATGATTTTCTTAGTTTCCATTTGCCAAATCAATCCCATCTCTCCCTTACAAATCAAATGTAGTTACTTTTTGATCAAATGAAAAGATATTGTGTGAATAATGGAATTGTACTATATAATTTTTTTTTTTTTAAGGAAGAAAGTCCCTTAATGAATAGCAGCCAATTCCACACTCTAGATCAAATCTAACAGTTTTTTCTGGCCCTCAGGATAGTTGCACTGGAAAATGTTATGAAGTTTATATGATGAGATTTTAGATTCTCATCACACAGAACTGAAGGTAAAGTATTCTATTACTAGTCTTCTCCAAACACTATAGCCATTTGAGAGCCTGTTTAGAATTCAGAGAATTTCTGACTCACTTGTAGGAAATTTTCTTAGTCTGCATACTTTACATTCCAATAGAAGAGCCCTTAACTTTTCATCAAAAGTGGTTTGAAGCATCAATTGTAAGCCAGTCATAATGACTTTCTTGTAGTTCTTGATTTCCTTATAGAAGTTAGCTACATGAGTTTGTGTTCGATGAACTTTTTCTATGTTTAAGTCTGTAATCTTATACTCAATGTTTGTTGGATGAATGAATGGATGGATGGATGTCTCTTGAAAAAATATAACAAAACATTCATTTATTCTAGAGAGTTCTTCTTTTGATGATGCTGATAGAACTCATAGGTTTAAACTAATAGAATATCAAAGGTAAAGTACCCAGAAATATCTAATCTGATTAAATATATTTAGAAATTGAGATTCAGAGAACCCTAAGATCACCTGGAATCCTCAAGGAGAATTTAAGGAAATTGTACCAAATATGAACCCTAAGGTAAACATGGGTTTCCATGGCAACTGAATATGGGCTTGTTCACTACTTTCTCTTTATCATTGTGAAATTCTCATAAACCAATTGGGATTTAGACGTATGTGCAATGACTAGTTCGTTATTTAAGCTCTTAAATGTTCACTGGAAAAACGGTTGCATAGAAACAAACTGGTTTCACTTGCCCCCACCCCCTGCAACAGAAAACCCCAAACAAATATACAGTGGTGAGATTATCACCAGAAATATTCCAGAACTCAAATACGAAGATGAGACAGTTCGTGGGGCCACAGAGAAGTGAAAAAACTCTGGCAAATGGTAAGAAATTGGACTTCCAAACCCACTATACCCCTTCCCCCCTTTCTGCCTGGCACCAAGTGCACAGAAAATTTCCCCCCAACTCCCTGTTTATACACTGAAAAAAATAAAATTGAGGTGGGCAGGCAGCCTTCTCACTACCTTTGATTCTCTGGCAGGATACCTGATGCTGCCTAATTCACAGGAAGCATCATGAGTACCTGAGGATAAATATTCCTGAGGACTGGCAGAGACAAATGTGGGAGGAAGGACTACCATCCCCGGCCCTGGAAACTACTAACTCAGCCAAAGGAGATGCCAAATCAGAGTGGCTTTTTAGCAGCACCACACAGTAGGAGGTTTGTCCCACAGGTCCCCTGGGCATGAACCCCTAGCCAGCCTTCCCACAAAGAGTAGTCCCTTTGGGACCTCCCCCATTTAAGAAGGACAGCACTGCAATTGGTTAAAAGAGCTGAGGTGAATTTGGCTTAAGGTGTCACCTAAAGCCAAAAAGTAAGCAGTGACCTAGTAGTAAAGAACCTCTAAACAGAAATATCCAATAAAAAACAAAACAAGCCAAATAGAGAAAACTGGAATAAATAACTAACCCTTGCAAAGACATAGATATACATCCCTAAGAAACAATAGCAAAGAAGAAACCATGATGTCCTGAAACAGAAAAAACAAGGAACCAATAATTGACCCTAATGAGACAGCAATATGTGAGCTCTCTGACCAAGAATTCAAAATAGTAGTTTCGAGGAAACTCAGTGATCTCCAAGATAACACAGAAAAGCAATTCAGAAACTTATCAGAGAAATTTTAAAAAGAGGTTGAAATAATAAAAAAAAAAAAAAACATGAATCTATGAATCTCGGAACTGAGAAATACATTTGCTGAACTGAGAAATGCATTAGAGGCTCTCAGTAGTAGAATAGATCAAGCAGAGGAAAGAATTACTGAGCTTGAAGACAGACTATTTGGACAGACGGGAGAAAAAAGAAAAAAGAATAAAAAGCAATGGAGATCATGTATAAGATATAGAAAATTACTTCAAAAGACCAAATTAAAAATTATTGGTGTTCAAGATGGTATTGAGCAAAAGCAAGAGATAGAAAACTTAACAAAGAAATAATACGAGAAAACTTCCTGAAACTTGAGAAAGATATAAAGATACAGGCACAGGAAGGTCAGAGAACACTAAACAGATTTGACCCAAATAAGAGTACCTCCAGGTGTATAATAAACTCTCAAAGGTTAAGGACAAAGAGAGGATCCTAAAAGCAGAAGAGAAAATAAGCAAATAAAATATAAAGGAGCTCCCATTTGTCTGGCAACAGACTTCTCAGTGGAATATTTAGGCCAGGAGGGAGTGGAATGACATTTTCAAAGAAAAAAACTGCCATAGAAGAATACTGTCTCCAGCAAAGTTATCCTATAAATAGGAAGGAAAGATAAAGTCTTTTTCAGATAAACAAAAGCTGAAAGAATCAACCATCACCAGACCGATCTTACAAGAAATGCTAAAAGGAGTTTTTCAATCTTAAAGAATAAACACTAATATGCAAAAACAAAACAAAACAAAAAAAACCTTTTAGGATATACAACCCACTGGTAAAATTAAGAACATGGACAGACCTAGAATACTCAAATATTGTAATTGTGGTGTTCAGTACACTTACAACTCTAGTATAAAGCTCAAAAGACAAATATCTCAAAAATAGTAATAGCTACAGCAACTTGTTTAAGAAATAAATAATATACAAATATTTAAATTGAGAACACTAAACATCAAAATAGGGGGGTGAAGTTAAAGTGAAGTTTTCCCCATTTTTTCTTTTTTTTTTTTTTTTTAAGACAGAGTCTCACTTTATTGCCCAGGCTACAGTGAGTGCCGTGGCGTCAGCCTAGCTCACAGCAACCTCAAACTCCTGGGCTCAAGCAATCCTACTGCCTCAGCCTCCCAAGTAGCTGGGACTACAGGCATGTGCCACCATGCCCGGCTAATTTTTTCTATATATATTAGTTGGCCAATTAATTTCTTTCTATTTTATAGTAGAGATGGGGTCTCGCTCTTGCTCAGGCTGGTCTCGAACTCCTGAGTTCAAACGATCCGCCCACCTCGGCCTCCCAGAGAGCTAGGATTACAGGCTTGAGCCACTGCGCCCGGCCCCCATTTTTTCTTTGTTTCTTTTCTTTTTTGTTTTTTTTGAGATCTAAGATAAATCATCATCTCTTTAAAATAACTCATTACATGTATGAGATGTTTTTTGTAAGCCTCATGGTAACCACAATGCAAAAACTTATAACAGATTCACTAAAAATAAAAAGCAATGAATTAAAATATATTACCAGAGAAAATCACTTAGCCACAAAGAAAGACAGGAAGAAAGGAAGAAAGGAAGAAAACAGTTATAAAACAACCAGAAAACAAGAAACAAAATGGTATTAGTAAGTCCTTATTTGTCAATTAATGTAAATGGACTCAATTCTCCAATTCAAAGGTATAAAGTGGCTGAATGGACAAAAAAACAAGATCCAATTATATGCTGCCTACAAGAAACCCACTTCACCTATAAAGACACTCATGGACTGAAAGTGAAGGGGTAGAAAAAGATATTCTATGCAATTGGAAACCAAAAAGAGCAGGAGTGGCTATGCTTATATTAGATAAAATAGTCTACAAATCAAAGACTGTAAAAAGAGACAAAGAAGGTTATTATATAGTGATAAAGAGGTCAATTCAGCAAGAAGATATAACTATATATATATATCCCCAACACTAGAGTCCCAAGTATATAAACCAAACATTAATAGACTTAAAGGGAGAGATAGATTGCAATATAATAATAGCAGGGCACTTACACCCCATTGTTAGTAATGAACAGATCATCCAGACAGAAAATCAACAAAGGAACATTGGAGTTTAAACTACATACTAGATCTTCTAGGCCTGACACTTATAGAACATTTCACCCAATTCTTGCAGAATACACATTCTTTTCAGCAGCACATGGTAAATTCTCTAAAATAGACCATACCTTAGGCCATAAAACAAGTCTGAACAAATTCAAAAAAGTTCAAAAAATTTAGATATCATATCACATATCTTTTCTGACCACAGTGGAACAAAACTAGAAATCAATAACAGAAGGAACCTCAGAAACTTCACAAATGCATGGAAATTAAACAACATGCTTCTGAATGACCAATGGGTCAATGAATAAATTAAGAAGGAATTTAAACATTTCTTGAAACAAATGAAAGTGGAAATACAAAAATACAAAAATCTATAGGATATGGCAAATCAGTACTAAGAGGGAAGTTATAGCAATAAGCACTTATATCCAAAATATAGAAAGAATTCAAATAGACAACCTAATGATGTACCTCAAGAAACTAGAAAAGCAAAAACAAAACAAATCCAAAATTAGTAGAGGAAAAAAAAATAATAAAGATCAGAACAGAAATAAATGAAATTAAGACCAAAAAATAACCCAGAAGATCAATAAAATGGAAAGCTGTTTTTTTGAAAAAATAAACAAAATCAACAAATCTGTGGCTAGTCTAAGAAAAAAAGAGAGAATACCCAAATAAATAACACCAGAAACAAAAAAGGAGACATAACAACTGAGACAACAGAAGAACAATGAATCATTAGAGACTGTTATGAATAACAATATGTCAACAGATTGGAAAATCTAGAAAAATGGATAAACTCCTAGACACATACAACCTACCAAGATTGAACCATGAAGAAATAGAAAGAAATAGAAAACCTTGCTAAACCAATAATGAGTAACAAGATCTAACCAATAATAAAAAGTCTCCCATCAAAGAAAAGCCCAGGACCTGACGGCTTCACTGCTGAATTCTACCAAACATTTAAAGAAGAACTAATACTAACTCTACTCAAACTCTTCAAAAATATTGAAGAATGAAACTAGACCCCAATCTCACCATAGACAAAAATCAAATCAAAATGGAGTAACTACTTAAATCTAAGACATGAAACTATGAAACTATTAGAAGAAAACTTTGGGGAAATGTTCCAAGACATTGGTCTGGGCAAAGATTTTCTGTGTAAGACCTCAAAAACACAGGCAACCAAAGCAAAAAATAGACAAGCTAAAAAGCTTCTGTACCAAGGAAGCAATCAACAAAGTGAAAAGACAAATTGTAGAATGGAAGAATATACTTGCAAACTCCCCATTTCACAAGGGATTAATAGCCAGAATATATAATGAGCTCAAACAACTCAATAGAAAAAAACAAATAATCTGATTTAAAAATGGGCAAATGATCTGAATAGATATTTCTCAAAAGAAGACATACGAATGGTCAACAGCTATATGAAAAAATGCTCAACATCACAAATCATCAGAGAAATGCAAATCAAAACTACAATGAGATATCATTTCATCCCAGTTAAACGGGTTTTATCAAAAAAGATAGGCAATAACAGATGCTGGTGAGAATGGGGAGAAAAGACAGTCCTCATACACTATTTGTGGGAATGTAAATTAGTACTGCCACTATGGAGAACAGTATGAAGGTTCTTCAAAATATTAAAAATAGGATTCCCATATGATCCAGCAATTCCACTACTGAGTATATATCTAAAAGAAAGGAAATCAATATGTCAAACATACATCTGCACTCTCATGTTTATTGCAGCACTATTCACAATAGCCAAAATATAGAATCAACTTAAGTGCCCATAAACAGATGAATGGATAAATAAAAGTGGTATACATACAGTGGATTATTATTCAGTCATAAAAAAATGAAATCCTGGCCGGTCGCAGTGGCTCACGCCTGTAATCCTAGCACTCTGGGAGACCGAGGCAGGCGGATAGCTCAAGGTCAGGAGTTCAAAACCAGCCTGAGCAAGAGCGAGACCCCATCTCTACTATAAATAGAAAGAAATTAATTGGCCAACTAATATATATAGAAAAAATTAGCTGGGCATGGTAGTGCATGCCTGTAGTCCCAGCTACTCGGGAGGCTGAGGCAGGAGAATCGCTTGAGCCCAGGAGTTTGAGGTTGCTGTGAGCTAGGCTGACGCCATGGCACTCACTCTAGCCTGAGCAACAAAGCGAGACTCTGTCTCAAAAAAAAAAAAAAAAATGAAATCCCATCATTTGCAGCAACATGGATGGAACTGGAGATCATTATGCTAAGTGAAATAAGCCAAGCACAGAAAGACAAATATCACATGTTCTCACTCATATGTGGGAGCTAAAAAAAATGGATCTCATGAAGATAGAAAATAGATTGATGGTAACCACCAGAGGCTAGGATGGGGAGTAGGGAGGGGAGATGAAGAGTATTAATGGATATAAATATACATTTGACAGAAGAAATAAGACCTAGGGTTAGATCAATAGGGTGACTATAGTTTACAGTAATGTATTGTACATTTCAAAATAGTTAGAAGAGAAGAATTTGAATGGTTCTAGCATAAGGAAAAGAAAATGTTTAAATATCTAAGAGAGTAGCTATCTCAAATACACAGATTTGATCTTTACAAATTATATGAATGTATTAAATTATCACAAATACTCCCTCAAAAATACATCCCAGTTCTCTTCATCCACTAGTTACTGTAGAGCAGAGTTTGATATTGGATGGATCAGAGACTTCCAGAGGGGTCCATTACTAATGCTAGAAATGGAAAGGGCTCTGGGCCCCACGTCAGAGGTTGGTGCCCAGGCCCCAGCTCTGCAGGCTGTAGATCCGTAGACAAATCAGCTTCCCAAGCTATCTCTTCATCCATAAAGTAGAAGTGGTAGCCCCTGTTCTACCTTCTCACTGGAGGCTGGAGGAGCCAGTGAGATGATAGATGTGAAAATGTTTCAGAAACTATAAAGCACACAAATGCAAAGGCTAAGGCTATTCCCCACAGGGTGTCCCTGGGGGCAGAGTAAGCAAGCAGATTCTACAGGGTGGGCAGCAACCCTGGGGAACTGTGCTCCCTGCTCAAGAACTCAGAAATATGGGAAATTGGCCTTCTGGGAGTCAAACCAGTGAGTTCCAACTTTTTCCAGTATAGATCCTCCATTTTATCATCAAAATATTTCCCAGACCCATTCCCACATGGTATTTATACTTTTAGTATTTGTTGACTGAGAAATACATATTGACAACAAGCTATTATGAATTATGAACACTCTTTAAATTGTTCCTGTTTTATTAATTGCTACATCATATTAATACTTTTGAAAATGCTGGTACTAAATCACAGCAAACTACGTTTGCTCATGAACACTCCAGACAGTCACAGATTAGCTGGCTTCTCAAAATAATTCCCTCTGCTCTTAGATCAGGGAATTCCTATTTTAAACTATAAAATGTAAACATAATGAATGATTGAGAGCCAGGAAATGCAATCACCTTAAGTGCACTCTGGCCCCAGGTGGAAGTCAGACTTTAGCGATGACATTAACACATCCAAAGAAAGAAGGTGTTTGTCACAAGAAGGCATGGTTGCAAGTGGAAACCTAGAAGAGGTAGCTCCACCCAGGTGAGCCTGGCAGTATAGACTAAGGAAGACACACACTAAACTAGGGATTCAGTCTCAGGTCCTGGCAGTGCACTAGGCAGTATGTGACTCATGGAACTCCTTATGTTCCACTCTAGGCTCGGCTGAACATCCTTGTTGCCAGCATAGAACAATCAGAGACTCTGATGGTTATATTTTATTGCAGATAGACGTCCTGGCTTTATATCTTAGAACCATCCTAAGAGCTTCGTAAGGCAAAATGCAAAATTTTTTTGAGATTTAAAAACTCCCCAAGTGATGGATGAGAGGATAGGCCCCTGAGCTTGGCCCTGAGGCTTGTGAGTGGCATTAGGGCAGCCACTCTACTGTCCCTCACTGGTGTACACCTTCCTTTCACCTCACCACAGACCATGGTTTCTCAACTTCAGCACTATTGGCATTTTGGACCAGATAATTCTTTGTTGTGAAGGCTATTTTGTGCGTTGTAGGATGTGAAGCTGGATCCCATGGCCTTTACCTGCTAGATGCCAGTAGCATCCCACTCCCCACCCCAACTGTGACAACCAAAAAGGTTTGCAGACATTGCCAAATAATCCCTTGGGGGGGGAATACCAATTAACCAGTTAAGAACCACTCTCATTCCCATCAAATATCTATGGGATGTAGCCACCTGAGATTCCTCTCAAAGACCATCTTGTTCCTGAAGGCTCAATACATTAAATTTATATACAGTATCACCTTTGTCCAAAGGATGTTACAATTCTTGAAAAATCAATTTCGAGGAGCTTGTAGTTAGTTTAGATATATGGTCAGGATTTGCTGCACTATAATGCAAAGGAAATAGGGATTCTGGCAACTGAGTGAATAGAAGCTTCCTTTGATGACCTAGTAATTCAAGGGTCATTCTTATGATCAATTGTGCCTACTCCAAAAGTGTAATAGGGACAGATTTCATGTGGACTCCAGGGGAGTCCCTGGGAGCTGTTGGTATTTTGTTATTTAAAAAAAATCCTTGATTTAGTTTTGATTCCTTATTATTTACCTCTTCTTCCCAAAAACAGTGCAAAAAAAAAAATTCCAGTCACCTGAGAAACTCAATTAATTTTGTGCTAATGAATAGAGGTTTTTTCTTTTTCTGAAATGGTTCCAGCATTTTCTAGCAGGGGTCCCCAACCTATGGTGAGTTGTATAATTATTTCATTATATATTACAATGTAATAACAATAGAAACAAAGTGCACAATAAACGTAATGCCTTTGAATTATGCCAAAACCATCCCCCCCTCCCACCTTTCCAGGTCCATAGAAAAATTATCTTCAAGATAAGGGTCCCTGGTGCCAAAAAGTTTGGGGACCGCTGTTCTAAAGGATTCTGCTATTGGAAATCCCTTCATTTGAGGAGAGCATTCCTACCCAGTCGAATCCCTTACCAGTGTGAGTACATCACAGCTCCAACTTAGATAGAAAACTGGACCTGGTTTTGTTCAGGGGTGAGGTTTCCCCACCTGGCCTCATCCCTCCTCATGGCTTCCAAGGCCACTGTTCACTGCTCCAGGCCTCATGCATGTCCAGCACTGCGGGTGGGTGGGGCCACTGGCTGAGTAGATTCAGGTCTCAGGTATCCTCCCCACCTCCACCCACCCACTTCAGGCCCAGCTGCCTCTTCTATAAGCCTAGTTATTTTAGTCTTTGGGAGAGGAAAATCTGGTTCTACAAGCACTCTGCTGAGCCTCTGCATCCAGCCCTGGCTCTGTGAGCTCTGTGAGAGTTTGTTTCTGCTCAGTGCGGGCTAAGGTGCCCTTGGTACCAGGGAGAGAGCAGAATGAAAGGGAAATATGCAGATCAACTCTTGGAAATGTATCCTGTCTCGTGTCTTAGCAACTACGTGAGACAGAAATGGAGACAGAAAAGGGCAACATCAAGGCAGCCCTGCACAGGAAGCCCATTCCCATGAGAGCTGCTGCCAAGGCACTTGGCTTCTCAGGATGGCTGGCCTTGAACACCATATTTTAGTCTTTTCCTACTGAGGAGAAAAAACTCTACTTGGCTGTTTGACCATAGTATTAAAGAGAGCCTCTTTGGGGGCCCTGGATGTAAAGGGAGAGGCTGTGAGTTTGAGATGCTGCAAATGGCCCCAGTGGGGGGCCTGCTGGAAGGAGGGAAGGTTGCCTGAGCAAAAGCAGGCAGGCCAGCCCCACTCAAGCAGCCCCCACAAGGAAAGGGGAACCCGTCACAGTGGCAGCTGTTCTGCCCCTCACCAAGGCCTCTGATGACAAGCAGGAGAGGAGGGGAGCTTGGTCTACCTGTGGGGAAGGAGGTAAACTACAAACACTTGCCTTAGACGTGCCATTCTTTCTTTCCCCAGTGGGGTGGGCTGGGTCCTGGCACAGACACCCAGCAGCCAGTGCGGCTTCCCTTCAGGGTGCCTGTGTGCAGAAAGCCCCACCTGCCCGGACACTTGACGGGCAGTGAAGCGCCTGTGGTATTTCCGATGCCACCCAGCTGGGTGCCTTCCTGGCAGGTGCAGACTGCACAGCCTTACCTGCTCTCAAGGGCACTGCTTTCCCTTGATGAGAAGTAAGGTGACCAAATTACTGAAGCCTCCTGGGTGCCAGATACTTTACACATTATCTTATTTAATCACCTCAACAACCATGCAATGCAGCCTTCTGGTTTTTTTTGTTTTTTGTTTTTTTTGAGACAGGATCTTGCTCTGTTGCCCAGGCTAGAGTACAGTGGTGTCATCATAGCTCAGGGCAACCTCCAACTACTTGGGCGAAGCGATCCTCCGGCCTCAGCCTCCCAAAGTGCTAGGATTACAGGCATGAGCCACCATGCCCAGCCTCAAAGCAGGCATTTTTATCCCCATTTTACAGATGAGGTAACTAAAGTTTAGCAACGTTAAGCAACAAGTAAGGCCTAGTAAGTCTTCACAGAAAGGGACTGACCTGGAGGCTGTAAGTGGCCTGCAGGCTCACAGCACTGCTCTCCCTGGGGAGTGGGGGTGAGCAGTGCCCCTGGCAGTGAAAGGACAAGAAGCACCGCTGAGGACACTAGACACTTCACCTGCCTCCTCAGATGGGAAGCCAGGGGAGGGCTGTGCCTGGGAAAGTCTATTGTCGTGGTTCTCAAAGTGAGACGGGCCAGCCCTGTGAGCATCTCCGGAGGCAAACCACCACTCTCTTCAGAAATGCAGTTTTTTTAAGATTGAAAAAAAAAAAATCTCAGCTCTGCTTCTCCTCTGTAATTCTTATTACCGTGGTGTCTATTTCCCAGTTGGCAATGACAGCGATAAAATGGCTTGAGGACCAGTCGGGGGCGTCAAGACGGGAGGAAGCTGGGGAGTTCTGTGACCGCCTCCGAATCCAGTCCGGGATTGAGAGGAACCCACGAGGGAGGATAGGTTGTGGCAGCTGGAAAGACAAGAGCAGGCTCCCTGGGGCTGTAGGAAGACAGTGGTGGGGACCCCCAGAGAGAGCGAAGGCAGGGCCTGGCCAGCGGGTTCTCTGCCCGAGGCTGTGCGCCTGGCCGCCCGCCTGCAGGGCCGAGCCCCGCACATCCGGTCGGAAGTGGAGTCTGGCGCGGCTGGCGCGGGCCGCTGCAGCTGTTCTGGGGATCCGCACAATTAGCATTCTCCCAGCGCTCGCTGCCCGCAGGAATCCAGTCACGTGGGAGACGTGGTGCCGGGGAGCTGGGGTCAGTGAGAGCTCAGTCTGACAGCGAAAGCGTCTCTGCCCTCTGAGACATATCCCGCCCAGCTGGGCGCTGCTGGGCTCTCGCTCACAGCAAACGAGCCACCCGCGGGGAGGGCATCTGGCCACGGGGACACCTGGGAGCTCTCAGGTGCGTGGGCGCTGAGCGTGGTCACAGTCACCTCTCCTGCTGATCAGGATTGTGCCAGCTGCCATTTCTGTCAGGGGCTCTTTATTGATATCCCCACCTCCCTGAATTCATTTCCTCCCCACTACAAATGCTGATCTCTCTCCAGGCCTGCTAGGATCTTGTACCTGCTGCAGCATTAGAGAGATCCTTTCTCTCCTGTCTTGTCCCCCTTGCCAAGAATGTGCAATGAATTAAGAAGGCAGAAGCTTTCATTAGAATTTCCTGAGTGAAAACCAAGGCTTTTTTATTTCTGGGTTTGGGGGATTGAAGAAGGACCAGATTTCCCTCTCCTTTCTCCAAGCCTCTGGATGAGAATGTATTTCCTAGTCACCTATGCTCACACATAGTGTGCAAACCTAGATACCGTCCCTCCAACCCACTCAATCCCCCTCTGCCAATGACATATTGGACCCAAGACCTTGCCCAATGTGAGCCTCCACTGACCCAGCTTGTTGTTATTGATGAACCTCCTACACATCCCAGGAGCTCTTCTGGGAGGGAATCTGATTCCTCTCTATTGTTTTTCACTTTGTTCTGTGCTGCTGCTTTGTGTCCTTCCAAACAGAGACTCTCATTCCTGTCAAAGACCTCCTGTCAGAAATCACCACTCTCCTATGTAGAGGATACTAATGCTTTGTCAGAAATTCATGCTCTCCTATCAACAGTCTGTTTTCTTGTCAGAAATAACCACTCTCCTTTTAGAAATCACCATCCTGAGCAAAATCACTATTCCCTTGTTTTCTTGTCAGAAATCCACAAATATCGCATGAGAAGCCAACATTTTCTGTCAGAAATGCCTGTTTTCCGGTCACAAACCACTGCTGTCCTGTCAACAATCCCTGGTCTCCTGTCAGAAATTCCTGTTTCCTGTTAGAAGTCATTTATTTCCCATAGGAAATCACTGTTCCTTGCCTGACCCTCCTCTCCACAGGATATTCAGAGTTGTTTGTCATCCTTTGACACTGGTAGCCTTCCTGTGACTTCCTTGCTGGTAGAGGAGAGGTGCCACTGTGGGCTGTTCGCACCTGTTTTGCCACATCGCTGAGGCTCCATGCTGGGTCCAGAAGCAGCCTGGCCTAGTGGACATAGCACACAGGGTGTCCACAGTCTCATGTGCCTCCCTGGGTGATTACAGATGAGTCGATTCTGCTTGCTGGACCTTTACTTATCTTTTTGTTAGAAGTAATAATATCATCTATTCTGCCTGCTTGCATCATTTAATTTAAATCAATGACAATTCTGACTTTCAGAAAGTTGCTACCTTGTTTGAGGCAAAATCTCTTTTCTTGTAATTTTTACTCCCTGTTGCTTCACAGAGCAAGTCTAGTACTTTTTCCATACCACAGCCCTTCACCCTAAATCTTTTCTCGCTTGGAGGAAATGCCCCCAGTTCTCTAACATTCAGATTCAAACTGCTCAGTTCCTTGTGTGACCTGATTTCCAGACCTGTTGCCAGTCTGGCCAACCCCTCTCCACCATGTTCTAATTTGTCT
>VSMD01132711.1:0-24565 GCA_008750895.1 Mirza zaza | reverse complement strand
AGCCAGAGCCGGGTCCCTGCCGCCGTTCTCGCCCTCAGCGCCCCGCCGCCATCTCCACCATGCAGTCCCGGGAAGACGCTCCGCGCTCCCGCCGCCTCGCCAGTCCCCGCGGCGGGAGGCGGCCCAAGAGGATCTCTAAGCCCTCGGTTTCGGCCTTTTTCACGGGCCCAGAAGAATTAAAGGACACGGCCCATTCTGCAGCCTTGCTGGCACAGCTCAAGTCCTTCTACGACGCGCGGCTGCTGTGTGATGTGACCATCGAGGTGGTGACGCCCGGCAGCGGGCCTGGCACAGGTCGCCTCTTCTCCTGCAACCGCAACGTGCTGGCCGCCGCGTGTCCCTACTTCAAGAGCATGTTCACGGGCGGCATGTACGAGAGCCAGCAGGCGAGTGTGACCATGCACGACGTGGACGCCGAGTCCTTCGAGGTGTTGGTCGACTACTGCTACACGGGCCGTGTGTCCCTGAGTGAGGCCAATGTGCAGCGCCTGTATGCAGCCTCCGACATGCTCCAGCTGGAGTACGTGCGCGAAGCCTGTGCCTCCTTCTTAGCGCGCCGTCTTGACCTGGCCAACTGCACCGCCATCCCCAAATTTGCTGACGCCTTTGACCATCACAAGCAACGCTCTCAGGCCCAGTCTTATATAACTCACAACTTCAAGCAGCTCAGTCGAATGGGTTCCATTCGGGAGGAAACTCTGGCAGATCTGACCCTGGCCCAGCTGCTGGCTGTCCTGCACCTGGATAGTCTGAACATAGAGAGTGAACAGTGTGCCATGTGGCTGTGCAATGGCTGGAGGCAGCTCCCAAAGAGCGGGGTCCCGGTGCTGCAGAAGTGTTCAAGTGTGTCCGCTGGGCACACTTCACTGAAAATGATCAGGACCACCTGCATGGGCTGCTGACCAAGCCCATTGTGAAGAAGTACTGCCTGGACATCATCGAAGGGGTCCTGCAGATGTGTTATGGTGACATGTACAAGTCTCTGGTGCCAGTGCCAAACAGCAGCAGTAGCAGCAGCAGCTCTGTTGTATCTGCAGCAGAAAAATCCACCCCAGAGGCTGGGTATTGTGTGCCAAGAAGATGGTGATCTTTGGACACCCCAGAGATCCCTTTCTCTGCTGTGACCCATACTCAGGGGGTATTTGCAAAGTGCCCTCCCTTTGACCTGCCTTGCTTACACACCCAGGTATTTGGTTGGGTTTTCTGTCCAAGTTGTCAAGGGAATTTTGAAAAGTAATTGCTACATTACAACCTCTGAAGAGCTCTGTTACAGCCTAAATATTTCCTCTATTGCTCCTTGTTGCCTGTTGCTTAAATTTCATGTTAAATTAGCAAATGAAAAAGTCTTACAAAAATTGAGATTTGCTCTGAAAAAGACACTTGCCCATCCCTAGTCCTTGCACTCACATTTTAAGGGCAGGAACTACAAAGGGTTTTATTAAATTGGGTTAGGTCATCACAGAACATTCATCATTAGTTCAATTAACAGGGTTTATCTGGGCCCTTCCACCGCTATGAATGTAGTTTTAAAAAGGCGGAGTTTATTTTGTAATGGCAGATACCTCAAGGGGAGTTTATGTGTATTGGGCTGCATTTTCTCTTGCGGGTTTTGGTCATATATACTAAAGAGGTCAGGCATAACTCATATTCAATACTCACCAGTAAATAGTCTCATAACCTTATCTAAAAGAAGTTATATTGCAATTAGCTCATCTTCTGGACTCGTGGCAGTATAAAAGCAGTATATACTTCAAATACATTCAGCCAACTTCCATTATACACATGGGGGGAATTCTCAAGAGAACGTGAAAGATAAGAAGGGGCAGTATAGGGAGTGGTGTCAAGATTGCAGATCTTGGTATCAGAACCCCTGGGTTATTTTGACATATATTTATAAAAACTTCATTTTAGTCTTTTGGAAATCTCCACACTTTTTTATTCTTTCAAATAAGCACTGAATACTACACAGTCAGTACTAGGTCAGAGGTCAAACTTGGAGACACCTAAACTTAGATATCTGCCTACTGATAAAGATTGAAGGTAGCCTAATGAAATGGAAGTTTTGTCAGGAGAGTGTCAGGTGTCCAGCCACACAGATGCTACAAAGGTTGCTTGTCAGAGAGTTACCATACCCCAGGTCTAGTTCTCTTACTGTGAAGTTTTGATAGTCAATTACTACTACACCTTGATGTGGTTGAGTTTGAGTACTGAATCATATTAACCAAACCATTAAGAACCAAATGTATAAAAGCTGTAATACTAAAATATTAATTTACAATTAGAAAATATAACTTTCAAACAGACTGGATACTGGTGTTCCTTGATCAGCACATACTCTTGCTGTCCAATATTTGTGAAAGACAAAAATCTCACTTTTCCTGATTTCAAAACTTATTACAAAGTTATAGTAATCAAGATAGTGTGGTACTGGCATAACTTCTTACTGGCATGAGATATTTCATATAGACCAGTGAAATAGAACTATAAGTCTACAAATAAACTAATAGATCTATGGTCAATTGAGTTTGAAAAGAGTACCATATTCAATGAGGAAAGAATAGTCTTTTCAACAGAGGGTACTGGAGTAACTAGATATTTGCATGCAAAAGAATGAAGTGAAGTTGGAAATAAAGGATGACGTTGGGCACTGATTAAAAACAAAAGGAAAAGGACTTAAATAGATATCTCCAAAGAATATACACAAATGGCTAAAAAGTACATGAAAAGATGCCCCACATCATTTGTCATTAGGGAAATGCAAATCAAAACCACAATGAAATACCACTTCATACCTACTGGTATTACCTCCCAAACAGAGAGGTTCGTTTGCTTGGTGGGTGTCAGGGAAATAGACCCAGCCAAGTCGGTTATAGCATGGGGGTTTTGTTTCTTGGCACAAGTAAGGATCACATGGAGGAGTCCCAAAGCAGTGTGTCCCTGGAAGGGGGTGGTGGTTTTATAGTCAGAGGGTAATGAGGCATGATCTGATAGAATCTCGAGACTGGGTGATGCCAGGAAGCATGCTCTCACTGGATCCTGCCATGGGGTGACACTAGAGCTCCATCTGATTGGATCCTGGATCCTGCCATGCGGTGTATACCTCCTAATTCAGTCCTGTTCCCACCATTTAGGTTCCATCTACGGTTGCACACTTGGTTCATCTGGGCATGCTCAGGTTACATGACCTTCAACCTGGAGGACCATGGCAACTGAAAAACAACTCACAACTTTGTTACATAAAAGTTGAGTCAGATTGGTCTAGTGTGGTTATGCTGGGATAATAATAATAATAATAATGATGATGATGATGATAAAAGGAGCCAGGAGCAGTAGTTCACAACTGAAATCCCAGTGCTTTGGGAGGCCGACTCAGAAGGATCATGAGGCCAGGAGTTCAAGACCAGGCTGGGCAACATAGCAAGACCCCCTGTCTCTACACAAATATTTAAAAAATTAGGCAGGTGTTGCGGCACACACCTATAGTCCCAGCTACTCAGGAGCCTGAGGTGGGAGGATCTCTTGAGCCCAGGAATTTGAAGGTACAGTGAGCTATGATCAGGCCACTGCTCTCCAGCCTAGGTGACAGTGAGATGCAATCTCTAACAAACAATAATAGTTATAATAAAAGGAAAATAGCATGCATTGGTCCCTCATACATTGTTGGTGGGAATGTAAAATGGTATGGCTACTGTAGAAAAGTTTGGCAGTTCTCTAAAAGCTAAATATAAAACTGCTATATGGCCCAGCAATATATATACATATGAAAGAATTGAAAACAGGGACTCAGATACTGGTATGCCAATGTCCATTGCAGCAAATCACGATAGCCAAAAGATGTAAACAACCCAGTGCCCATCAACTGATGAATGGTTAAAGAAAATGTGGTATATATGTCCAATGGAATATTATTCAGTTATAAAAAGGAATGAAGTACTGACACATGCTACATGGGTGAACCTGGTAATCACCATGCTAAGTGAAATAAGCTGGACACAAAAGGACAAATATTGTATGATTCCACTTGTATGAAGTGGAGTCATATAAATAATGTTATGAATTATATGAATATCTGGAATAGGCAAATTCATAGTGATCAAAAGTAGAGTAGAGCTTATCAGGGGCTGGGCATAGGGAGAAATGGGAAGTTACTCCCTAATGGTCACAGAGTTTCTGTTTGGGATGATAAAGATGTATTGGAAATAGACAATGGTGATAGCTGTACAACATTGTGAATGTAACTAGTGCCACTGAATTGTACCTTTAAAAATGGTTAAAATGGTAGATTTTAAACTAAGTATATAAAACGATTGTATAATTTTGTATATGAGTCCTAAGTCTCTATGCCATGGTGCTAGGAATCAAATCACTGTCTTGGCTTTCCTCCTACTTCTCTGACTCTGTTCTATCTACATCATCTTTTCAGCCTTCTGGTCAGTCCTCTGCTCCTTTCTTAAATGTTTCTGACCCTCTAGCTCCTGTTTTGGCCATCTTCTTTCTCTATATCTCTATTTCTGTACTACTGCATTCAATTCTGTTTGGATGTTGATGACTCCCAAATCTGTATCTCTAGTCCATCTTTACTTCTGAGCTCCAGAACCATATATCCAGCTATCTTGTTCCACAGCTATGCCTCATACTAAATGTGCCCCAAACAGATCTCTTGAGCTTCCCCTAGTCTTGCTTCCCTCAAGCTGCTTCTCCTTCCACACTTCCTATTTTGATGGATGGCCCACTGTCCACTAGGTACCCAGACATTGTCTTTCTTTCCACCTGCCTCATGGTTCACATTCATGCAATTACTAAATCCTATTGATGCAGCTCCCAAAATACAGCTATATTTTCCCCGCTTTTCTCCATCCCTCCTGCCTTCACACTGGCTCATGTGTATGCTGGCTTGGATTTCTATAATAGCTTTCTAACTGGTTTCTTTTCTAACTCAGGATTTATTACCTGGGGTTCAAAGACTCCCCTTCCCCAGAGTATTTGTAGGTAGAATTCAGGGGGTTCATGAATTTTGTTGGGAAAAAAATTTATATCTTTATTTTCACTAACCTATAACTAAAACTTAGTGTTCTCTTTTTATGAACATAAGCAATGAACCACAATAGTATTAGCAGCACCTGTAACTTTACTACCAATAGGAATTGTAAATCTTTCATATCTCATTACAAATATCTCAAAATATCATTTATACGCATTAGTTATTTGAAATATGGTAGTTATTAAGAAGACCTGCTAGGGCCAGGCGCGGTTGCTCACGCCTGTAATCTTAGCACTCTGGGAGGCCGAGGCAGGCGAATTGCTTGAGGTCAGGAGTTCAAAACCAGCCTTGAGCAAGAGTGAGACCTCGTCTCAAAAAAAATATAAAAAAATAAAAATAAAAAAGACCTGCTAGATCTTCTAAATGTATAAAGAAGCACATATAATACTCTTATACTTTAAAAATATTTTGATAACTATTTAAAAATAATTGGTTGTTTGTAATCCTATGTGTTTTTAATGGCTTTGAGATATAATTCACATGCCATATAATTCCCCATTTAAAGTGTATAATTCAATGGTTTTTGTATAGTCAATAGTTGTGCAACCATCACAATCACATTTGTTTCATCACTCCAAAAAGAAACCCTGTACCCATTAGCAGTTAATTCCCATTTCCTGTCAACTTCACCCTCTTCCCCAAACCTAGGCAACCACTCATCTATTCTGTGTCTATGGATGTTTTGTATACATAGAATCATACAATATGTGGTCTTTTGTATCTGGCTTCTTTTCACTTAAGCATGTTTTCAAGGGTCACGCTGTGGCATGTATCAGTACTTCCTTCCTTTTTATGGTGTGATATTCCATTGCATGGATAAACCATATTTTACTTAGCCATCTTCATTGGATGGACATTTGTGTTGTTTCTACTTTTTGGCCATTATGAACAATGCTGCTATAAATATTCATGTGCAAGTTTTCATGTGAACATTTATATTCAGTACTCTTGGGTATATATGTTTAACTTCTTGAGGAATTGCCAAACTGTTTTCCAAAGTGACTGCACCATTTTATAAAATGTTAAATTCCAACATCAGTGTATCAATGTTCCAATTTCTCCACACTTACACTTGTTACTATCTTTTTGATTATAGCCTTCCTTGTGGATATGATGGGCTATCTCCTATTGTGGTTTGGACTTGTATTTCCCTAGCAACAAATGACTAATGATGTTAAACATTCTTTTCATTTACTTCTTGTCCACTTGTATATCTTATGAGGAAAAATGTTTTGTCAGATCCATTGCCTGTTTTTCATTGGGTTATCTTTTTATTGTTGAGGTGTTGAGGTTCTTTATATTTTCTGGATATCATTGCGTTATCAGATATGATCTGAAAATATTTGCTCCCATTCTGTATAGGCTAAATTGTATCTTTCCAACCCCCAATTTATATGTTGAAGTCCTAACCCCTAGTTCCTCAGAATGTGACTGTATTTGGAGATACCTTTAAATAATTACATTAAAACAAGGCCATTAGGGTGGGCCTTAATCTAATGGTCAACTCAATTTTAACAAGAGTACCAAGACCATTCAATGGTGGAAAGAATAGTCTTTTTGACAAATGGTCTTGAAACGACTGGATATCCACATGCAAAAACAATGAATTTTGACTGCTTCATAAACAGAAATTAATTCAAAATGGATCACAGACCTAAATATAAGAGCTAAAACTAGAAAACTTTTAGAGAAGAAAACAGGAATAAATTTCCATGACCTAAGTTAGTAGACTCCTTACACACGACACCAAAAGCACAAGTATGAAAGCTTTGTGTGTCCTTCTAGGAAGATTAGGACACACAACAAAATGCTAGGGGCCGGACGTGGTGGCTCATGCCTGTAATCCTAGCACTCTGGGAAGCCGAGGTGGGTGGATTATTTGAGCTCAGGAGTTCGAGACCAGCCTGAGCAAAAGTGAGACCCCATCTTTACCAAAAATAGAAAAAATTAGCCTGGCACAGTGGCACATGTCTGTAGTCTCAGCTACTCAGGAGCCTGAGGCAGGAGGACTGCTTGAGCTCAGGAGTTTGAGATTGCGGTGAGCTAGGCTGATGCCATGGCACTCTAGCCCAGGCAACAGAGTGAGTCTCTGTCTCAAAAAAAAAAAAAGAAAAAAGAAACACTAGGAATGTAATGGCACAGAAGAAAGGCCATGTGAGAACACAGAGAGAAGGTAGCCATCTGTAAGCCAAGGGGAGGCCTCAGAAGAAAACAAACCTCCTGGGATCTTGATATTGGACTTTCAGCCTCCATAATTGTGAGAAAACAAATTTCTGTTGTTTAGACCATCCAGTCTGTAGTATTTTGTTATGGAAAGCCCCAGCAAACTAATTCACCATGTGTTATCTTTTTACTT
Organism: Mirza zaza; assembly: GCA_008750895.1. NCBI lineage: Eukaryota > Metazoa > Chordata > Mammalia > Primates > Cheirogaleidae > Mirza > Mirza zaza. The sequence continues at coordinate 17,168 of VSMD01132711.1, read as the reverse complement.
TCTTGATAGTGTTCTTTGAAGCACAAATATTTTTAATTTTGATGAAGTCCAATATATTTTGCTTTCATATTTGTAATGTATAGGAGCACTCCATTTATAGTATACTATCTTTCCCAACTGAGAAAAGTCCCAAATGCATTGTTCACTTCGACAACATATGGGCTATGAAGAATTATGAAATATTTCTTCGTAATGAAAGGGAAAGTCTAGGTTTTACATTTATAAAATGGCCCAGAGTAGACTGAACAAATGCTAAGACAAATTTTCAAATACTGTCTCACCAATGCTAAGTTCATTCTCATTAGTGTTAGAAGAAAATAAAAACAATACTTAATTTACTCTTTCATGAAGTTTTTAATAATCTATCTTTTTCTTACATGTACACTAGTAATCTTAAAAAGACAAATATTTACTACCAAAAGTTAAATACTGTACAATTATGAAAAATATACTTTAAAGGGAAGTACCTACTTCAAAGGGATTAAATAAGAAAATTCTACTTTTTAAGAAATTTAACCAGAAAATGGGAAATTTCTAATTTGTCTAAGTGAACACCAAAAACTTTTACTGAAGCCAGAAAACTATTTTAGTTCAAGCCTTCATCTACACAGCTTTAAACAAGCCTTAAAAAATATTTTCCAGTACATATAGGCTGTTAAAAAGAGTGCATGAATGGGAGAAAAAAGACTTTATGTTAGAATGGGAACTCCTGAAGAACAGAGATATGTTTGATTCCTCTTTATATCCCTGGGTTCCTAGCATAATGCCTGGCTCAAAGTAAAATGCTTAAGCAATGTTTGTTGCTTTGAAGTGAACTAGGGCAAATACACATTGCTACCTTTGGTCCAGTTTTCACTCCATGTTAAGCACTACATTTGAAGTACCTGAGCTGCTCTTAGTTTTTGGCCTCTGACCTTAAATTGAGTAAGGTAAGCCAATATGCATATACTTTCTACATCAGCCTTCCGACAGGATCCTCAGAACTGAATCATTACTGGGCTGTGAATCTTCTCTTACATGCTCTGAATCTTATTTTTTTGATAACAGTTAACATCAGTGTGCAAAAGTAATGCATTTTCAATGCAAGGTAAGTATGTTCATATGAATAAGAATGGAATAAAGGCCTTGTTTTTCCATGTTTTAAATAACAGATACATAGCATCTTAAATTATGACATAATTAATAATTTTTAGACACTGAACATAATACACTGTATTACAATGCAATGTGGTAATAAGCTTCCATTTTAGGAACAAAAATACATTTCACATGAAAAAAAGATTTATTTTAATTCACATAAAATACATTTAGAATAAATCTAAATTTTTAGCATCAAAGTAATTAGAGACACAGACAAGTTTTAATATGAATTAAGTCTCTATTCTGTATAAAAAGCATATACAAAAAGCTCTCTTACAATTATTGATCATCACCTCGTTGCCTTAAATTTCTAGATTTTCCATTTTCAATTCTTCTCTTTTTGAAGACTGGGGCCACTCCCTCTGCCATAACTCCAAGAGAAGTGACTGTTTTTTCTTTAAATACCACTTTGGGTTCCCCACCATCAGCATCTGAAGTTGATACATACTCATTTTCAGCACTTGGAAGTTCCAAATCTACCTCCTCACTGGAATAGAAAGTAAAAATAAAACGATTACTTGACAGAGTAAGAAACATTTTCATATAAACTGTTCCAAGGCCACCTTTCTAATGATAATAATGAGAAGTTAGAAGTTGCTCATTGTGGAGTGGAAACTATTTTATTTTATTTTTTTATATATGTATGTATGTCAGAGTCTCACTCTGTTGTCTGGAATAGAGTGCTGTGGCATCAGCCTAGCTCACATCAACCTCAAACTTCTGGGCTCAAGTGATCCTCCTGCCTCAGCCTCCCAAGTAGCTAGGACTACAGGCATGTGCCACTATGCCTGGCTAATTTTTTCTATATATTTTTAGGTGGCCAATTAATTTCTTTCTATTTTAGTAGAGACGGGGTCTCACTCTTGCTCAGGCTGGTTTTGAACTCCTGACCTGGAGCAATCTGCTCGCCTTGGCCTCCCAGAGTGCTAGGATTACATGCGTGAGCCACTGTGCCCCGCCTACTTTATTTTTTTTTGAGACAGTCTCACTCTGTTGCCGGGACTAGAAGGTTGTGGCGTCAGCCTAGCTCACAGCAACCTCAAACCCCTGGGCTCAAGTGATCTTTCTGCCTCAGCCTCCTGAGTAGCTGGGACTACAAGCATGCGCCACCACGCCCAGCTAATTTTTTCTAATTTTGGTAGAGATGGGGTCTCACTCTTGCTCAGCCTGGTCTCGAACTCCTGAGCTCAAATGATCTGCCTGCTTCGGCCTCCCCCAGTGTGCTAGGATTACAGGCGTGAGCTACCACGCCTGGGCGGAAACTATTTTAAAATACTAATGTTACAATATTAAGACACTGAGCACTTATTAGGTAGACACATGCCAGGAAGAGTCCTATCTATTTATTCCTGTTGCACAAAGGATGTGTCGTCTAAGAAAATGCTATCCTTATATATGATAAGCAGTACCAGTAAATGGATATGGAAACTGATTTTGCTATGGATTGATGAGGACTCTGGAGGCTTACATAACACAAGATAAAAAACATAGAATTAGGCCAGGCAATGGTGGCTCACACCTATAATCCCAGAATTTTGGGTGGCTGAAGTGGGAGGGATTAGTTGAGGCCACGAGTTTGAGACTAGCTTGGGCAACAAGTGAGACGCCATCTCCACAAAAAAATTAGCTGAGTGTGGGGTGGTGCACACCTATAGTCCCAGCTACCTAGGAGGCTGAGGTGGGAGGACTGCTTAAGCCTAGGAGTTCAAGGTTATAATGAGCTGTGATCATACCAGTGCATTCCAGCTAGGGTGACAGTAGCAACAGTGAATGCCTGTAGAAATGCACTTTGCTCAGTAATACTTGAGTTGCTGCAATATTTCTTTATGCATTTGGTTGTTACAGAAAAATTATTAATTGAAATTGATGGTTGTTACCATAATAGTATAATTGCCTATATTTCTAGTCTAATAATGGGCTTTATGTGCTAGGTTTTAATATCCTTGAGCCTGGGCAAGTGCACAAGTCTCTTTAAACACAATTCACCTGCACAAAACTGGACAGGTTTTTGAGATTGTTAATGCCCCTAAAGCGGTTTTTGTGGGTGTGACACAAATGGTAAGAATTTGAATAGGTTCCTATTATGGTTTTGAAATTATGTCTACTTAATTTATCAACTCATGTTCATGCCCTGATTTTATATACTTGTATCTATCTATCTATATACATTGTGATACTTAGGGGGAAAAAGAAAGGAATTCTGTAGAAATAAGAGAAGCAAGTGGATATGCCGAGAAAGGCTGACAGAGAATCTGACCTGTTTTGAAAATAGATGCCTTCTAGAACTTTTAATTTTGCTAAAAATATACGCTTAATGCATTTTTATTTGCTTTTCCTACTTTCATATTTTCCCTTAGATTGCCAAGAATGGTGCTTTCTAAGAATGCCTCTTTAGATGATGAGGTATGAATTCTTGGCTTTTTATTCTTATTTTAAAGGAGACAAAACTGAGGCTTAGAGAGATCAATAACTTGGTGAAACAAAACTGTTCTGTAAGTGATGGAACTTATATTAAAACCCAGGCCTGTCTAACCTCAAACCTACATTCTTTTCCTACACCAATCTGCTTCCAGCCAAAACTAAGAAATGCCATTAGCCAAGCAGAGAAAGACTTGAATGATGAAGAGCAGGAGAGTCTGGTCATTCGACAAATGGATCTGTGTCCAAGAAATTTCTATGTGAGAATCATTTATTTCACTGAATCTCAGAAATTTGTCTTATATTTTGATACAGTGATCAAACCATAGTATTACTTCTTAAGTGAGATTATAGCAGTGTTAAAAAATAAAGAAGGGTTTCATTTTTGAAATCATGGTTCCAGGGAAATTTCTTAGTCAAGGTTAAGAAAAGTGGCAGTGGCCGGGTGTGGTGGCTCACGCCTGTAATCCTAGCACTCTGGGAGGCTGAGGTGGGCGGATTGCTCGAGGTCAGGAGTTCAAAACCAGCCTGAGCAAGAGCGAGACCCTGTCTCTACTCTAAATAGAAAGAAATTAATTGGCCAACTAATATATATAGAAAAAATTAGCCGGGCATGGTGACACAGGCCTGTAGTCCCAACTACTCAGGAGGCTGAGGCAGAAGAATTGCTTGAGCCCAGGAGATTGAGATTGCTGTGAGTTAGGCTGATGCCAGGGCACTCACTCTAGCATGGGCAACAACTCGAGACTCTGTCTCAAAAAAAAAAAAAAAAAAAAAAGAAAAGTGCCAGTAAAGTAGGATATGCCCTTGTGAAGCAAAAAAAAAAAAAAAAAAAAAAAAAAAATGTATTTGAAAGAAAAAAAGGCAAGATCCTAGAAGCAAAGCATCCCAAATCTGGAATGCTCCAAAATCTGAAACTTTTTGAGTGTTGATATGATGCTCACTGGAACATTTTAGATTTCTGGATTTGGGATACTCAACTAGTAAGTATATATAATGCAAATAACCCCAAATCCAAAACCACTTCTGGTTCCAAGCATTTTGGATAAGGGAAACTCAAACCTGTACAGACAATATGCCTTCTTTTCAAATATCTTTAGAACTATTACAAAAAATAATGATGTAAGCACTTCCATAAAACCATAATCATTTCCAAATTCCAAATTCAAAAACTATAATGGTTATAGCTGAACACAGTGTATTAAAAGTGGAAACAAACAAACAAACAAAAAACTCCTACCCACCTAGAGATTTAAAAATAAGACATTATTCTGAAAACCCACCAAATTTGGAAGTAAACAAAAATACAATATTAAACTATTTCAAAACCAATGAAATCAAGAAATGTTCATTCAGTTTACGGGCTATATGGGCAGAACTATATTTATAGACAAATTAATAGCTTTATTTACTTTCACTAGGAAAAACAATAAGATTCAATAAAAAAATTCACCTAAAAAAATAACTGAGAAAAAATATAGGCATAGGCTTCCTATTTCCCCTTTAAAAAGTGACAAAGCAATAAGATGCAAGCTCAAAATGGAATCCCCAAAATATTCTCATGACAACAAAGTTTACAGCCATAACTTAGGTATAATCATTATTTATTATGTCTGATAATCAGACTACAACTCTTGCCAAGCTAACATGTACTCATTCCTAGAAAGGGAACTAACTGACCTAAAACCTATATTCTTTCCCCTATATCAATCTGCTTCCAGCCAAAACTAAGAAACGAAGAGGTTCACTACTGGTCTCACATTTGAAGGTGTGATTAATGTGAACCAATCAGTGAGGTTTGAAGCCTAACAAAATTGATCCCTGGACAGATTCATTTTTTCCCCCCTTATTGCTTTGTGGAAGGAAAGTAAAACCCAGCAAAACAGCAACAAACCACCCTAGAAGTCCTGCCCAGAATTTTCCTATTTTTTCTGTAAAGGAACAAGTTAGTAAACCTAAGTATGTTTGTATAAGAAATAAACACATGGGAAATGGGTTAAAAGAAAAAAGACAAGAATAGATACCTCCCTCAACTCCTGTCAATATTCTAAGTATTCATTTAAAGAAAATTAGAACAAAAACAGAAAAAAACTAAGAAAAGCTAGAGGAAAAAAATTCCGAAAATAAAAGTAGATATGAAGAAACAGAAAATCAATTAATAAATGTAAATGTAATAAAACAGACAAATTCAAGAGCTGGTTCACTATGGAAAAAACAAAAAATCCTTTGGTAAATTTCTTAAAAACAAAAAAGAAAAAAAATCCCAAAAATTTAAAAGGAAGATATAACAACTTACGGATAATTTAAACATACTGAATGCTTAATTATCCTAATAGCTATACTGAATGCTACTATATGGTAGATACTGCACTAAGCACTTGGAGTAGAAATGTTTCCTTTTAATTTTATTTTGTCTCTTCTAATGTCTCATTCCCTTTATCTTAGAACTAGAATTGCTCTTATTGTTATTTTTTTCCCTTTTGGGAACCAGCCCTTTTCAATCCATAAGTTTTGAGTTCAGTTCATGTCCATTCAGAATTCTAGTGGTTATATCAGGAATGGGATCTCGGTATGTGATAAAACTTAAGACCAATTTGGGAACTGCCAATAAAGAAGCACCCTCTTTTGGCTGGGATCTCCAAATATAAGTATGAGATAAGCCTAAAGCTTTGCCATGAGGTGGGGAAACCTGCCTGAGAAGGGGTCATCTCAGAGGAAGGCAAAGCAGACAATCAGAGACAGACACAGTGCCCCGAAGATTTTATTCAAGCCCCTAGACCCAGCCACACTTGAAGCCACTGCACCCCTAGACATAAGAGAATTTCTGTCATTTGCAGTCAAATGCTTTACCACTGAGCTATATTCCTGATTTCTGTCATTTGCAAATGAAAAGGGCACTGGAGTGGATTATATATAATTCTCACAACAAAACCAGTAAACCAAGAATAGTAATCTCCTATCAACTTTGGTTCTTGATAACTGCAATTCAGAGACAGCATGATTTTTATGTGTTTGCTAAGACTTAAAATTTAATATATGTTATTCAGTTCAATTATCTTAAACAAAAGTACATGATATTAATAAATTTTCTTCTCTGTCACACAGACTGTACAGAAAGGTCTATGGAAACAGTACTGAGAGATCTTTTTATGTTCCACCCTACACATTCATGAATAAAAATGCAGGCTTGGAAAAGTATGTCTGTAGAGGCACTGTAATAATTTGTAAAAATTTAAGAATAGTTAGAAAATTTGCTAGGATTGCAAAAACAAAATAAAAGAGGATATAAGTACAAAGATAAGATTTAAAGCCAGTAATGAACAGTTCAAAAACTTAAAGGAAAAAAAAAGGCCATTCTGCATAATGTAAAACTTGAACAATTTACCTTAGTAGATCATAATGCTATAACATTTACTCAAAAACTGATGAAGCGATGTACTGATAAATATATGGAAAAAAATTTTTCAATCTCATCAGTTAATCAAAAGAAAATTAAAATGAGATATTTTTGCCAAACTAGAAAATACTTAAAGGCTCATTAATAATTAATTCTGGGAGGATCCAATGGGATAGGAACTTTCAGAAACAGCTGATGGAGTATGAATGGTATGCTCTTTCTAAAAAGCAATTGGACACTGTATCAAGATTTCAGAATACTCGTGACTTTTTTCTATTTTTTTTCTTTTACTCACTATACCAACAAGGAAAAATGTTCATAACTTTTAAATAGGTATTCCATTTCTAGAAATAGTTAGAAATGTGCACAAAGATAAACATCCATACAATAATCAGAGTTCATTATAAAATCAGAAAATGGGCCAGGTACGGTGGCTCAGGCCTATAATCACAGCATTCTGGGAGGCTGAGGCAGGAAGATTGTTTGAGGCAAGGAGTTTGAAATCAGCCTGGGCAACATAGTGAGACCCCGTTTCTAAAAATAAAAATATTAAAAATTAGCCAGGCATGGTGGCACATGCCTGTAGTCCCAGCTATTTGGGAGGTTGAGGCAGGAAGATCCCTTGAGCCCAGGAGTTCAAGGTTACAGTGAGCTATGATTATGCCACAGCACTCCAGCCTGGGTGACAGAGTGAGACCCTGTCTCTTAGAAAAAAAAAAAAGAAAGAAAGAAAGAAAGAAAAGGAAAAAAAAAAGTCATATTTTGGTAGGAATTAAAACAATCATTAGCTTACTTTTTAAAGTAACCGTTAGTTTATATTTTAAAGTTTTTAAAAACATATTTAATTTGAAAAAATAAAAACCACTCTAGAAATAAAAGAAATGAGCCACACTTTTAATAAGTACAGCATCCTTGAAATTAGTTATTGCAATTTATGGAAGCATTGGGATATAAAATACTTGTAATAATAATAATGGGGATAAAGTTCCAGATACTTACTGAGACTCAACCTCTTGTTTAATTTCTTGCCATTCTCCATATGGGTTTGATTTTTTAAGGGTTTTGGATTTTTCTTCATTTGAACCCAACGAATTCTGTTTTTGAATACTTTTTTCTTTCTGTGTTTCTGGGTCAGTTCCTTCATCACTATTTTTTTTTTCCTGAAATGTAAAAGTCAAGGAATAACACACTTGAAGCAAAACTACCACAACAAAAACAAAATTTCTTTAAGGCTTTTAAAAGTCTTGTTAGAAGGCTAGGCGTGGTAGCTCACGCCTGTAATCCTAGTACTCTGGGAGGCCGAGGCGGGCGGATGGTTTGAGCTCAGGAGGTCGAGACCAGCCTTAGCAAGAGCGACACCCCATCTCTACCAAAAATACAAAAAATTAGCCCGGCATGGTGGCACATGCCTGTAGTCCCAGCTACTCGGGAGGCTGAGGCAGGAGGATCGCTTGAGCCCAGGAGTTTGAGGTTGCTGTGAGCTAGGCTGATGCAATGGTACCCAGGCAATAGAGCGAGACTCTGTCTCAAAAAAAAAAAAAAAAAAAAAGAATTTAAATTTGCAAATAACGCAGTAAATGTACACAGAACAACTTTAATGTTTGATTAGGTTTCTCATTATGCCTAAAATGCTGATGTACCATGACCAAGGTTCCCCAAAGCACCTCACTTTTTAAAATAACATGATCCTATTAATGTCATGAATTCTACAATTTAGGACATATAAACAGACCTCTTTTCTGCTTTCTTACTTATCCAACAGTGATGCCCTTTATATTGAACCCCTTTTCAATTTGAAGCCATATCATCAGACCCTTCTACATTTATTATCTATTTAAAGAACTCCTTCAACCTGTTAGTTTTAACTGCAATCTATGTTCACCTGAGGACACTGCCAGAGCCTCACTGGCCTATACAACTAGTAACTTTGTGTGAATTAGAAAGACACACCCTCTGGGTAGAAGCAGCCCTCAAGGAAGTCCCTGGATGAGGCTGATATTTTATGGCAGCCCTTCATCTGGGATAACAAATCCCTGTGACCCAGTTTTACAAGTGGACCATGGGCTGGATTTTTAGCCTCTCTGCAAACTGCACAACCACAGGTGGGTGGCAGGCCTGGGGCACTTTTAGTCACAATTCTCTGAATGGACATTCACTCATTCCTTCATGTGGTGGGATCATAGGACTAGAAGGCAGCATCCACTCTCTCTTACCAATCTTGACTGCTTCTAGGCTATTTTTTTTTGAAGACAGGATCCTGCTATATCACCCAGGCTGGAGTGCAGTGGCAAGATCATAGCTCATTGCAGCCTCAAACTCCTGCGCTCAAGCAACCTTCCCACCTCAGCCTCCCAAAGTGCTGGTATTACAGGCATGAGCCACCAAACCCAACCAAGACTATGATTTAATAAAACATTTTTACTGAGGTAAAATAGGTGATAATACTTTATACTTTGATCTTCATTACCTGAAAATCTCCTTTCCTGAGGCTCATACCACTTTCTATACGGTTCTTTGTCATTCTTTACATGAGCTAATGACCTCTGCCTACTACTCATTCATTTGGCAACTCTGGCACCATTTTCTCTCTACTCCCGTTGCCATCTTAGGAAGTTAAAAATTTCTCTGGTCTCAGCTTTGGGAGCCTCAAAACCAATGACTTTGGCCTTTACTCCGTTTCTCCCATCTAATATTGTATCTCTTTCCTCATATATAGCATCTGATTCATAAATAGTACTCAAATATCCAATCTTTTTTTTTTTTCTTGAGACAGAGTCTCACTCTGTTGTCCCTGCTAGAGTGCTGTGGCATCAGCCTAGCTCATAGCAACCTCAAACTCCTGGGCTCAAGCAATCCTTCTGCCTCAGCCTCTCGAGTAGCTGGGACTACAGGCATGCACCATCATGACCAGCTAATTTTTTCTATTTTTGGAAGAGACGGGGTCTCACTCTTATTCAGAGTGATCTCGAACTCCTGAACTCAAACAATCCGCCTGCCTTGGCCTCTCAGACTGCTAGGATTATAGGCATGAGCCACCGGGCTGGCCCAAATATTCAATCTTTACACCTATGTTCCTTTTAATTTGAACTAGGTCACAACTCTGAAATGCCCTACCTGTGAAATCTGAAATGCCCTACCTGTGAAATCTTAAAAGCCAAAGCCCACCCTCTGACCACAGTAGCTCTTCGTTCTTTTGGCTTTATGGTTCCCTTCTACGATACCTCTCATCCAACCTCATTATTATCTCTAATACTTCTCCATGTATTCTGAGTTCACTGGTCTCCTCTAAAGTTTATATCCTTTACATCCCAAGCCCACAGCAAATGACTGTAAACATTCCTTTGCTAGCACCCTAAATATTTCCATCCCTACATGTGTCTATTGCATAGGACCTAAAAACTTCCTTAGCTCTATCCAATCATTTGTCTGTTTGCTCTTAAACTTGCTTTGTTAAGTGTTACCAAAAATCAATCACACAACCATACAAACTGATGAGACAATCAAAATATAGAATATCCAATTTCAGCAGAGACTTTAACACTGCTTAATAATATGTTTCCAGTTATTTGTTTTCCTAGCCCCTCCTTAGTGGTTATTCAAAACAAATACTTTGCTACACAGGGCTGATTAAATAATGGTATACTCATACCATGGAATACTGTGTAGCCATTTTGGTAGATGAAATTATTAACCTTTGTGACAGATTAAATTAAAAACTAACAGTAAAACCTTATTATAGTATGATTTCATATTTTGTTTGAAATAATGTGTTTTTAAATAGAGAAAAAATAATAGACCAATAAACACCAAGGTACTATAGTAATTTTCTGAGACACGAATGGCAGGATTATAGGTAGTTTGTCCTTATTCACCTGTATTTTGTAACATTTTGTTATTTTTGTAATGGACACTTAGTTTTGATAAGAGAAATTAATAATTTCATCTGGGAGGCTGAGGCAGGCAGATCGCTGAAGGTCAGGAGTTCAAAACCAGCCTAAGCAAGAGCGAGACCCCATCTCTACTATAAATAGAAAGAAATTAATGGGACAACTAAATAAATATATATATATAATTAGCCGGGCATGGTGGCACATGCCTGTAGTCCCAGCTACTTGGGAGGCTGAGGCAGAAGGATTGCTTGAGCCCAGGAGTTTGAGATTGCTGTGAGTTAGGCTGATGCCATAGCACTCTAGCCTGGGCAACAGAGTAAGACTCTGACTCAAAAAACAAAAAAAACAAACAAAAAACCTTAAACGTAGGTTGGATGCTGGGTTACCCAAATTTGGCTATACAACAGTGTGAGAGGGCAACTATAGGGGCTTTGCTGCTGCTTCTCTGCAAACTGGATATATCCCTCTCTTTAAGTACATCAACATTTACAGAGTAGATTCCAGGCAATGAGAAGATCCTAGGTGTGGCCCAGGTATACTTCTTTGGCTTTCCTATGCCTCTTAGTCCAGCAATCTCAACCATTGATCATGGGTCTTCTCTGGTTTGGCACCTGGACTGAGTGTTCCTACTGAAAGTCACAAAAGCAAGAGGACTACCAATACTGGAAAAAAGCCCGTTTTTGCTTTCTTGCCATGGCTAGGTGCTCAGACCCACCTGTCAATCCTCTTACTTGGTTCATTTCCTTTCCCATCTCAGCTCAGTGAGTATTTCAATTTGTTAATGTCAAGCTCCCCAAAGCTGTCTACTCTCAGCAAGCAATCTTCATTTCTTTTCTTCTTTTTTTTGGAAAAAGGTCTTGCTCTGTCACCTAGGCTAAAGTGCAGTGGCATAGTGGCATGATCATAGCTCACTACAGCCTCAAACTCCTGGGCTCAAGTCATCCTCCTGCCTCAGTCTTCTAAGTAGGTAGGACTAGTTGCTTGCTGCCACATCCACCTAATTCATTTTAATTCTTTGCAGAGACAGGGTCTTGCTATGTTGAGCAGGCTGGTTCATTTCTTTATGAATGAAAATTAAGGCAAAAAGGCATGACTCTTTTAATTTCCTCACTGATACTAATTCACTTATATAGTCATACCTTCTTATAGAAAATGAGTTTATTTCTTGCTCAATACAAATCTATCCTTATGTTCTTGTTGGTATCCGGTATTCCCTTTCTACCTCCTTTGAAGTACCTTTCAAAGAAACCTCTGCCAGCACTCATCTCTCATGGTTAACAGCCAGTATCTAGCCATCTTCATATCACCTAATTTCTACTTTTCATTTCATATCCAAACCACATATACACCACAAACCACTTTTCAGTGCCACTGAAAACTGTGGTGAAGCTTCTTAGAATGGTATCAAGGACTTCATGAACTGCCAAATTTAATGGACCTATTCCTTTTTTTAGACCTAATTAATCCTTGATGCTCTCTATTCATTTGGGTCCTGGGATACTAAATTCTTCTGCATATCTTTCTAACCACTCTTCCTCCTTCTACCTTGGGGGGTCCTCTTTCTCTGCCTGCCACTTAAATATGTAATGTACCCTATGGTTCCCCAAGGTCATTTTCTACATTAGCTCACTTATTCTCAGATTTAAAGTAGTACCAGTATGATGATGGTACTTACATTAGTACTTCTAGCTTAGATTTGGACACTGGCCTGTTCAGATAGCTCTTTGAATGTTACAGAGGCACCTCAAACTTAGAAAACCTAAAATGAGCTTAGTGTCTTGTTCCAAGATAGATGTCAATAAACTATTTATCCAGTTGCTAAAATATACCTATTGACTTTATTTCTACCTTCTACTGGAAGACTGAAGAAGGTCTAGATCAATAGAGCTTCTTATAAATGGATAAGCTTTTGTGAAGAGTAAATAAAAAACCTACCTTAAACTTTATTTTTGGTTTTTTTGTTTCTGTAGAGACCTCTTCTCCTTCTGCTTCCTGTTCCCGATTGGAATCAGAATCACTGTGTGAATCTGATGATTTGGACTCTTCTAGGCTTTCAAGTGACTTTTCATTGACTTTACCAGAAGGCAGATCACCAGTGTGTGGAATGAAATCATCAGGTTTCTCCCATCTGGATTCTGTTCAACACATTTTAATAGTCATGTTATTTAGTTACCAATTCTATTCATACATAATTTCAACATAACACTTCATATCACTTACAATTATTAATGATAATATTGCATCTATTTTACACTACCACTTGATCAAGAAGATAGTAAAAGTTCCCAACCATCTTGCTCTTTTATCTTTCAGAAACTGATTTCAAACAACCTGGATATACTAGATACATAAACTGTACCTCTAATGGAACGAGAGACCTAAGAACTGGGTGATACTTCTAAAGAATCTCACAATTAAACTGACACCAATTTCAGGAAACATACTGATAATAAGAATTCATGAGATTTCCTGGAACTGATACTTATCACTAAGATTTCACAAGTGAAATCATATTGTGAAGGGTTGAATGAATTTAAGTTGTCATTTTTACTGTGGGGGAGAGGGATGTTTCAATTGATTGAACTCTACTGCCATCCAGTGGTCCACAGGGCTTTTAGTAAAATGACAACATTTCTAATTACCTTGTAGTTATTCTGTATTTTTAGTTTAATAAAAGGGAGAAAGACTATACAATTTATTGTTCAACTGGGACAGTTTTAAGAGTGAAGGGGTCTGTTATTAATTACTATACTGGTTCAGGCATAAACCAAAATCATTCAGGGCAAATCAATATGTATAGTCCCTTAATTAATATAGGGTACTTGCTAGGGTTAATGTGAAACATCGCATTTCCTTATCTATATTGCACAGAATTAACAAAAGAACTTTCAAGAAATAAATTTTTTCTTTTTTTTTTTGAGACAGGGTCTCACTTTGTTGCCCAGGCTAGAGAGAGTGAGTGCTGTGGCATTAGCCTAGCTCAAACTCCTGGGCTCAAGTAATCCTACTGCCTCAGCCTCCCAAGTAGCTGGGACTACAGGCATGCGCCACCATGCCTGGCTAATTTTTTCTATATATATTAGTTAGCCAATTAATTTCTTTCTATTTATAGTAGAGATGGGGTCTTGCTCTTGCTCAGGCTGGTTTTGAACTCCTGACCTCGAGCAATCCGCCCACCTCGGCCTCCCAGAGTGCTAGGATTACAGGTGTGAGCCACTGCGCCCGGCCAAGAAATAAGTTGTTAAGTGCCTACTATATGCCTGGCACTGTTTTAGGAACTTTATAGACATATGACACTCATGACCTCACAAAACACATACGACTGCTCTATTTCACTGAAGAGTGAGTGACTTGCCCACAAGCACATCACTGGGAAGGGAAGAAGCTGTGCATTGAGCTCATATGTATTTAACTCTAAAGCTATATTTTATCACTATATTATAACTATAAAGATTCAGAACTTCAATTGTCTTGGGATAGAAACATTGCTATAATTGGGCAGGCTAGGTATCTATGGAGAGTAGCAATTAAAAAAGCCTCTCCCAAAGTTACACCAATATTATAGCTACTCTGGTAAATTTAACTGCTGTAGAAACAAAGTACAATAATTTGAAGACCAGTTTTATGAAATTAAATTGGGTAAAATATTAATTTGAAAATTTTAGATAATAATTAGACAGAAATCAGGCATGCTTTATAAATATTTATAGAACTGAAACATTACATTAGTAAAAGTTGAAATTTGACAATTTCAGCCAATGCTGAAATAGCTTGTTTGTCTTTTTTTTTTTTTTTTTTTTTTTGAGACAGAGTCTCGCTTTGTTGCCCAGGCTAGAGTGAGTGCCGTGGCATCTGCCTAGCTCACAGCAACCTCAAACTCCTGGGCTCGAGCAATCCTGCTGCCTCAGCCTCCCGAGTAGCTGGGACTACAGGCATGCGCCACCATGCCCGGCTAATTTTTTTTTTTTTTATATATATATTAGTTGGCCAATTAATTTCTTTCTATTTTTATAGTAGAGACGGGGTCTCGCTCAGGCTGGTTTTGAACTCCTGACCTTGAGCAATCCGCCCGCCTCGGCCTCCCAGAGTGCTTTCTTTTTTTTTAAAAACGAAAAGGGCTGGATGTGGTGGCTCATGCCTGTAATCCCAGCACTTTGGTAGGCTGAGGGCAAAAGGACTGAGGCCAGGAGTTCAAGACTAGCCTGGGCAAAAAATTAGCTGGGCATGGTGGCACATGCTTGTAGTCTTAGCTATTTGGGAGGCTCAGGCAGGAAGATAGCTTGGGCTCAGGAGTTTGAGGCTGCAGTGAACTATGACCACGCCACTGCACTCCAGCCTGAGCAACACAGTGAGACCTTGTCTCCTAAAATAAAATAAAATGAAAAGGCAAGTTGAACTTGATCTCTTGACTGTCAAAGATAATGATTATAGTTCTAAAATAATTATGATAAAAACCAGTAATGTTAGAGAAAGCTAAAATGATTCTAAGTTTGTGAATGCAGTATCAATTGAGAATAACAGTGCATAGCAAAATATTATAAATACAAATATTTTTGTTCTTTCCTATATTAATGTTTTTAAATTACAAAAAATAATACATGTTTGCTATAGAAACATGTTTATCATTAACATTCCCAAGTTAAAATGACTCATCAGTAGGCTAATTAATAAGCAGGTACAATTTTAGATAATCAAAGGTAATACTTACCTCCTGTTTCTGTATTATAATAATAGGTATAACCATCTTCGCTTAAACCTTCTACCCAAATGGTCTTCACTGCTGTCTAATGGGAGGAAAAAACTCAGCATAAACTGAAGATAACAATGGTGGTTATATATTGAATAACTAAGAGAGAGTCAAGCACCCTTTCCTTTCCTCTTAACACCTGGGAGTTAAGAGCAGTAGGTACTGATCATGGCCAGAAGCTTGGTTTCTGCTAATCACGAGCCAACTTTCAAGGAGGGAATGCCTCCTCTGAAAGCCAGGAACAATTCTTCCAAATTGCCAGGGACATATGAATGGCAACTAAGTGCAACCTAGTATTTGCCCTTCATGGAGTATTTGGATACATATCACTATTTCACCTCCACCCAGCCTCCTAACAAAAGAATTACAGGAAAAAATAAAGTTTTGGGGGGAAGAAGGGGTGGGTAACAGTAAGTAAATCTGCTGAACAAAAATCTACAAAACTCCCAGAAGCCAGTTACTTTAAAGAATAAAGCAAAAACACTATATTACCGTGCTTCAGTTACCTTTTTTAAGTTTCCTTCAAATCCTTCCGGTTTCTCCCACTGAGATGCTTAAAGCAAAAAAAAATATTGCATTTATAAAATCTTTTTGCTTTAAAAAAAAACTTTCAACAAAATTTGATTTGGCAAAAATTTATAAGATAGTCATTGTGTATAAAACACAATAGATGCACAATTTAAAACATAATTGAAAAATAAAAAAGTAACAACATACATTCTAGTAGTATTGTGCAGAGAATGCATGTGAGTGCTATGTAACTAAGAAGAAAGGACAGAATGAAGGAGGATGAGAAGTTACTGGAACTTCCACAGGAATTAATAGAGCCAGGAAGGGCTTCTCTTAACCACTTCGGTACGAGCACTGAGCATGGACTACAGTTGATAGCCACAGATGAATGTGCACAGCTGAATGTCGACTATAGCCAATAGCCACAGATGAACCGAGCGTCTACTTTAGCCGACAGCCGTGATATGACTTTTCTAATTTTTCATTTATCAAAATAAAATTGTGAACATTTAAAAATAACATAATAAAAACATATATGCTAGACATCGGCCTAGGCAAAGAGTTTATGAAGAAGTCCCCAAAGGCAATCAAAGCAGCAACAAAAATAAATAAATGGGACATGATGAAACTAAAAAGCTTCTGCACAGCCAAAGAAATAGTCATGAAAGTAAACAGACAACCTACAGAATGGGAGAAAATTTTTGCATCCTACTCATCCGATAAAGGGCTGATAACTAGAATATACTTAGAGCTCACGAAAATCAGCAAGAAAAAATCAAATAACCCTATTAAAAAGTGGGCAAAGGACTTGAACAGAAATTTTCTAAACAAGACAGAAGAATGGCCAACAAACATATGAAAAAATGCTCACCATCTCTAATCATCAGGGAAATGCAAATCAAAACTACAATGAGATATCACTTAACTCCAGTGAGAATGGCCTTTATCAAAAAGTCTCCAAATAACAAATGCTGGCGTGGATGCGGAGAGAGAGGAACACTCCTACACTGCTGGTGGGACTGTAAACTAGTTCAGCCTCTGTGGAAAGCAATATGGAGATACCTTA
>VSMD01132705.1:0-44172 GCA_008750895.1 Mirza zaza | reverse complement strand
TTTTTTGAGACAGAGTCTCACTTTTATTGCCCAGGCTAGAGTGAGTGCCGTGGCATCAGCCTAGCTCACAGCAACTTCAAACTCCTGGGCTCAAGCAATCCTGCTGCCTCAGCCTCCCAAGTAGCTGGGACTACAGGCATGTGCCACCATGCCCGGCTAATTTTTTCTATATATATTAGTTGGCCAATTAATTTCTTTCTATTTGTAGTAGAGATGGGGTCTCGCTCTTGCTCAGGCTGGTCTCGAACTCCTGAGCTCAAATGATCCGCCCACCTCGGCCTCCCAGAGAGCTAGGATTACAGGCTTGAGCCACCGCGCCCGGCCTGATATGACATTTTTAAAGAGCTCTTTCAAGAATCATGCTCAAAGCTTTTTAAAAATATGGTAGAGAAAAATGACTTTGTAAATCAATGTAACATCATATTTGTTACATAACATCCTATTTGCCCCTGCTCTTTTGGCAGCACTCCGCTGTTCCTTAGGCAGGGACCCTACCACCCATTGTCCTTTGAATCAAATGAGCAACAAGACACCTCTCAAGACTTTGAGTTACATTAAAATTGTCAATTCTGACACAAAAAATTGAAATAAACAAAACAAGGAAAAAATAGCTTGGCTGGTTGGCTATTTCATTCATTTGTTTATTCACCCAGTCAATAAATTTTTACTGGCTCTTACCAGGCATTGAGTTAGGAATTAGAGTTAGGAACAGCCTTGGAGCAATAAATGGCATTTGTAAACTGCAAGAACATATGACACCTGACTGGTTACTTTGCTTGTTAAAACTCTTTCATTCTTTGCTTTTTATATTTATATTCTAGATACCCTCGCCCAAAAGAAATTACTTAGCAAACACAACACTTAAGAAATACAGATCGGTTAGAATTTCACTGTGAAGAATCGTCAGGTTCTACTTGGTCCGCACCTGAAGCCGCTGAAACTTTACTCCCCGTGGGTCACTCTACAGTGACCTTAGATGCCGTGGCTGCCAACTAAAAATCTTTGAGTTCAGTTTAGCACCTTACGGTGGGGATGGGGCTCTTCTTGGGCAGATGGGGGATTACAGGGAAATTTCTCAAAAAGCTTTGAGTTCTTTCGATTCTAAAGAAAAACTATGACTAATAGATTTTTGGGAAATTCTATTTCAAATTTTTAGATTAGAATTAGAAGACAAGAGAAATTTAGGGAGCTTTTGCTTTCCTAGAAATCAGCATCAAGACAGCCGTGCTGCTGTATGTCCCACATCTGAAAATTGTGTTTGGCCACTGGGCCTGGATGCTTCTTTCTCTGAATCTGCATCTCTTTTTCTGACACCTTGGCAATACCGAAGCCCTGCTATCTGTTGCAGACTTGCCTGGTGCTGTCTGCTCCAGTCACCTGTCCTAGAGCCTCATAATCAGGCTCTGCCTGCTTGGTTATGCAGTGACGAATACTCTGCTTGGCTTACCTTTCACTTGGATATTGCTCTGTCTAATGATAACCATTTTTCATTCATTCAACAAATATTTATTGAGTGTCAGGTACTGTTCTAGGACCTGGAAATATAGCAGTGAACAAAACAGAAAAAAAGAAAAATAACAAAAATCCCTGCCTTCATGAAGCTTCACATTCTAATAGCTGTCAAAGCCCTGTGAACTGGATTGTCCCCTTATCTGCCATGGCTGGATACTTTCCCCTGTAGCTAAAAAATTGTATCTCTAGGTCCTTAATTCTGTATGGTCTGCTGTTCACTGAAATGAAGGGAAGCCTCCTGTTACAGGAGACAGTGTGTTTTCAGAAGAAAGGAAAGATAACCACAGGCAAGTACATAGGGGTAGCATAAAATTAGAGATTAAAATCAAAAATTCAAGAAACAATAAACATAATTTTAAAGTTTATTTTAAAAAGAGGAACAAGGAGGCAACAAGCTATTGGGTGGAGTCCAGTCACCAGTGATCTATTGTTGAAAGATTACTTAGAAAAGACCAAGACCTGCAACCTCAGTTTTACTTCTGTCTTCTTACAGAGTAGAGTAGGGAGGGGAGAGTCAGGACAGAGAGACTCCTTAGCAAGAGAAAGAGAAGCTCAAAGTGGGAAAACGTAATTATACTCTGAATAGTTTTCCAACTCTGATAAATTGCATCCCAGTGTGCTGTGGAAAATGTTCAGATTACACTGCTGATCTAATTTGTAAAGAAAGTAGAACTGTAAGGAATAGAAGAAGTGCCAGTAAACCAGGCATGGGTAAGCACCCTTCCTAATTTTAAGAAGTAGAAAAAGGGAGATTTTGCATAATAAACACCAGTGACTAGTTGTTGGATTTTTTTTTTCCTTTGGTATATAAATTACATATTAATAGACAAGGCCTACAGACATTTCTTTTGGGACACCCACAGGGTGTGGCCCGGGCAGCCAGTGGTCTTGATGTGCTGACCTTAGACAGGAAGGCCTCAGAAGTGGCATGGCCCTCTGTGGGCAAGAATCTTCTTTGGTTGCTCCAGGTCTTCACGGAGCTTGTTGTCCAGACCATCGGCCAGGACTTGGCCATAATTTCCATCTTTCACATCTTCTGTCTGTTTGAGAACTAGTCTCTACTCTTGTACAGGCCTGGATTTAGCAAGATAGTGACCACATGTACTACCTCGCCCTCAGTGACCCCTCTAACCTCTTGATGAGGTCAATGTCTATTTTCCTCAATACCACATGAGCATATTTTCGCCTTACATCCTTAATGGCCATAGTGGCAAAGGCTATTTTCTGCTATCCATTGATGTTGGTGTTGAGTATAGTCATCCTTTGGTGTGTTTGGTAGATTGGTACCAGAACCCCTAGTGGATACCAAAATCCTCAGATGCTTAAGACTATTCTATAAAATGGGGTAGTATTTGCATAAAACCTATGCACATCCTTCCATATACTTTAAATCCTCTCTAGATTATACATAATACCTAATACAGTGTAAATGCTATGTAAATAAATAATTGTTATACTGTATTATTTAGGGAATAATGACAAGAAAAAGAGTCTGTATGTGTTCAGTACAGATGCAGCCATCCATTTTTCCCCCTGAGTATTTTTGATCCGCTGTTGGTTGAACCCACAGACACAGAGGGCCAATGGTATTTGAAAAATGTACTGGAATTTAGCAGGGATTAGTAGAGATATGGCAGAAGAATGTAGGACTTCCATGGGAGAGAAATGTTGGATTTTTGGAAAGTTTTGTTTGGAAGCTTCTAAATTAGGAGTGGTCAAACTATGGCCCACAGGCCAAATGTAGCCCGTTGCTTATCTTTGTAAATAAAGTTTTATTGTAACGCAGCTGTGCCCATTTATTTACATATTGTCTAGGTCTGCTTACATCCTACAACAGCAGAGTTGAGATGTTGACTATATGACCTAAAAATCTAAAAATTTACTATGTGTTACCTTGTGGAAAACTTTGCTTCTGTGTAAAACAAACCAACCAACAAAAACAAACAAACAAACAAAACATTGGGCACTAGGACTTGAGTTTACTAAGAATAGGTATGTCTAATGAAACAATTTTTTAAAATCTGGTTTCTCAGATAGATAATCAGAGAAATATCATTCACATTGAGCATCTGGTTGTCACTAAAAATTCAACCACCATTTCTTGAGTGTTTACTATGTTACAAGCATTGGAAATATAAAGATAAATAATTGTCTGCTAGAGGAGCCACAGATATAAGGGGATAATTCCAAGTAAAGTAGTATTTGCTATGAGAGAAGTATTTTCTAAAATGAAGAAAGAGCTCAGGTTGGGGATGTGGGGGGCAGTTTACCAACCTAAAGAAGACAAAGAGCAAGTTGAATACTGAAGAATGAGCAGGAATGAGTATTGTGATGATGTAAGATTCCAAGCAAAGAGATCTGCTTCAGCAGTGGCACAAAACACAAGGTAGGAGTTTACTGGGAGAATAAAACTCAGTGTGATATTATCATAAAATGCGAAGTAGGATATGGCAGGAGATGCAGGTTGAAGCCAGGTTCAAAGAAGGAATTTTTTGCCATGCAGATGAATTTGAACTTGATTATAGAAGCGAAGGAGAACCACTAAAGCATTTTAATTGCGGGAGTAAAACTGTCAGATTTGCAAATTATGTGAGCCCCTTTGGCAACAGTGTGAGTCAAAACAGGAAGCAGGGAGTCTGGCTCAGGGGTTATTGATAGAATCCAATGAAGAAGAGGTTAGTGCCTGGACTAGGGTAGTGATGGTAGGAGTTGAGAGGAAGAATACATTTGAGAAATATAGGATGTAAAATAAGCATAATTTAGTAACTGATTAGATTCAGTGATGTGAGCATATGATAAATCTAGAATAATGCATAGATTTCTGGCATGGTACCTAGATAGGTAATGTTATTAATTGCTGACATGCGGAAATCAGAAGAAGAACAGGTTTGGGTGTGGGAAAAGAAAAGAATTCAGTTCTGTACATGTTGATATGAGGAACCTGTAGATTATCTATTTGGAGATTTCCAGCAAGCAGTTACACATATGAGTTTCAAACTTAGGGGGAAATGGAACCAAACAGCCATCAGTGTATAAGTAGTGATTAAAAATATAGCAGGAAACATGTGGATTAGAAAATCATGGATCCAACTGGAACCATCAAGAAATCCAATATTTTCCATTGATGAACACAGGAGGAGTAACCTATGAAGGAGGCCAAGAAAAACTGTCAGAGAATCAGGAAGAGGGCTCATTTTCCATAAATTACTTACAAAAAATGAATAAATATGGCCTGGATAAAAGGACAATCAAGCAAACTGAAACTAGTTGGGTGAGCATATCTCCATGCCCAATGTCATTGTGGAGGGAGGATGCTACAGGAGAGAAGCAATGTCTTAGACAAAAGGCAGACTCTTTACATGTTTTCATTATTGTGACACTGAGAGAAATGGAAAAAATACACTGGCTAAAAGAATTAAGATATGAGAAGGCTAGAGCCACAGACTCTACCTAATAAAACAAAATGTAAAAAGGATTAAATTTTCAGTGGCACAAGTACATGTTGGGGGTAATAGGACTTAGCCATTGATTATGGGAAGAAAAAATTATAGGAACTATTTGATAATTAACTTCATGTGAGTCAACAGCCTAAAGTGGTGGCCCAAAAGAGGTAAGACCGTCAGGTTTCAGTCTGACAGTCGGTTCTTGGTGCACTCATGGCCAAAGAATGACCAGACACACCAAAGTTAGGCAAGCATGAAAATGAGGTTTATCTAGGACAGAAAGATAGGATTATAAGAAAAGAGCAAGATATAGGTTCACAGAGCATGATACAGGACGACAGGACCCATTGTCACAGCAGGGCAAGCAAAAAGAAAGGCAAAGAGGGGCTGGTTATGGTCCGCATCTTGTTTTATAGTGCCAGGAGAAGGACCTCCCTTGTTATTCAGAGATGAACATGGAACCATTTTGATTGGACAGTTGGAAGTCACATGACCTGAGTCTTAACTACGCATGCAGGTTGTTCTAGGTCAATTTCTGGACTCTATGGAACGTACCTATGCTGCTTTGCTCACGGGCTAGAGAGTCCTCTGCATTCTTTTGCAGCTGGCACACTAAGTTGATTGGTATATTTCTAGGGCATTCCTTCCTCACCAAGTATGGCAGCCACTCAGGAGATTAAGGTGGGGCAGAACCAAGATGGGGCCACAGCACCCACTTTTGTCCCTAGGAGACTCAGAATCCCTCGCTATCTACCTAACAAGATGACTTGGAATGATTTAATAGGACTGTAGTACCAGAACAGTGGTTCTGAAATTACACCTTAGAATCACATGGGGTGATTCTCCTGCTCAAGCCACACTCCACACCAATTATATCAGGGTCTCTGAGGGGTGAGACACCTAGGCATCAGTATTTGAAAAAACTTTCCATGTGATTCCAATGGGAAGCCAAAATTGAGAACAAGTGAATAGAATTGACACTGTTAAAGAAAAAAAATATTCAAAATACTTGTTAAAGACAGTAGGACAGACTTATTCAAGGCAGGGAGCATATGGCAATAGGTACAGAGACCACTGCAATGGAGTCTTGCAGTGAGGGAGAGAGATTGGGCTCTAATTTAACTCCAACAAGGACAAGTGGGGATTAATAGCCAAGGAACATGGTGGGGGTCAGTGGGTGGAAGATTACTGAGGAAACATCAAGGGTTTAGGGGGTTCTGGCCAAGCTGACTTGATGCGATTATCGCTGCAGGCAGACAGGGTGATAAGGTACCAAAGGTCCTCAGACACCAAGGGTGTGGGATTTGCCCTAAACTGATTTAGGATTCTTGCTCCAAGTGAATTCTACAAGGACAGAGAAGAAAGCCCAAAATCAGGCCACCTCGTCACACAGAGGCCTCAGAGAACCCTGACTAAAGTTTTGGTCAAAGGAGAGTCTTTGTGAAGAATAAGAAATGGAGTAATGTTTTTTTAATATCTTTTTTTAAATTTTACTTTAGCGTATTAGGGGGTACAAGTGTTAAGGTTATGTATATTGCCCATGCCCCCCTCACTCCTCTCGAGTCAGAGCTTCAAGCGTGTCCATCCCCCAGACGTTGCACATCTTACGAGTTGTGTTTGTATATATCCATCCCCTCCTCCCCCCTCTCACCCGCCCAACACCCAATAAATGTTATTCCTATATGTCCACGTAGGTGTTGATCCGTTAATACCAATTAGCTGGTGAGTACATGTGGTGCTTGTTTTTCCATTCTTGAGATACTTCACTTAGTAGAATGGGTTCCAGCTGTATCCAGGAATATACAAGAAGTCCTATATCACCATTGTTTCTTAAAACTGAGTAGTATTCCATGGTATACATATACCACATTTTACTAATCCACTCATGTATTGATGGGCACCTGGGTTGTTTCCACAGCTTTACAATTGTGAATTGTGCTGCTATAAACATTAAAGTGCAGGTGTCTTTTTTGTAGAGTGCCATTTGATCTTTTGGGTAGATTGCTGGATCAAATGGTAGATCTACTTGTATCACTTTGAGGTATCTCCATATTGCTTTCCACAGAGGTTGAAGTAGTTTGCAGTCCCACCAGCAGTGTAGGAGTGTTCCTATCTCTCCGCATCCATGCCAGCATTTATTGTTTGGGGACTTTTTGATAAAGGCCATTCTCACTGTAGTTAAGTGATATCTCATTGTGGTTTTGATTTGCATTTCCCTGATGATTAGAAATGTTGAGCATTTTTTCATATGTTTGTTGGCCATTATTCTTTCTTCTTTTGAGAAGTTTCTGTTCATGTCCTTTGCCCATTTTTTGATGGGGTTGTTTGATTTTTTTCTGGATGATTTTCCTGAGTTCTAAATAGATTCTAGTTATCAGCCCTTTATCAGATGTGTAGCTTGCGAAAATTTTCTCCCATTCTGTGGGTTGTCTGTTTGCTCTCTTGACAGTTTCTTTGGCTGTGCAGAAGCTTTTTAATTTGATCAGGTCCCATTTATTTTTGTTGCTGCTGTGATTGCTTTTGGGGTCTTCTTCATAAATTGTTTGCCTAGGCCAATGTCTAGAAGAGTATTTCCAACGTTTTCCTCTAGAATTCTAATAGTTTCACACCTAAGGTTCAAGTCTGTTACCCAGCGTGAGTTGATTTTTGTGAGAGATGAAAGGCGCGGGTCTTGTTTCAGTCTTCTACATGTGGCTATCCAGTTTTCCCAGCACCATTTATTGAATAATGATTCTTTTCCCAGCGTATGTTTTTGTCTGCTTTGTCGAAGATTAGTTGGCTATATGAGGATGGTTTTATATCTGGGTTCTCTGTTCTGTTCTACTGGTCAATGCCCCTATTCTTGTGCCAGTGCCATATTGTTTTAATGATTATAGCCTTGTAATATAGTTTGAAGTCTGGTAAATTGATACCTCCTATTTTGTTTTTATTGCCTAGGATTGATTTTGCTATACGGGGTCTTCTCTGGTTCCATACAAAGCGTAAAATTATTTTCTCTATATCTGTGAAAAATGATGATGGTATTTTGATAGGGATTGAATTGACTCTGTAGGTGACTTTGGGTAGTATAGACATTTTAACAATGTTGCTTCTGCCAACCTATGAGCATGGTATATTCTTCCAACTGTTTATATCCTCTGCTATTTCCTTCTTCAGTGTTTCATAGTTCTCCCTGTAGAGGACTTTTACCTCCTTAGTTAAATATATTCCAAGGTACTTTATTTTCTTTGTTGCTATTTTGAAGGGAATTGAGTCTTTGATTTGGTTCTCACTTGTACTGTTAGTTGGCGTTTATGAATGCCTCTGATTTCTGTGTATTGATTTTGTATCCTGAGACTTTACCAAATTCATTTATCAATTCAAGGAGTCTCTTGGTTGAATCCTTGGGGTTTTCTAGGTATAATATAATGTCATCAGCAAAAAGTGAGAGTTTGATATCTTCTGCTCCCATTTGGACTCACTTAATTCCGCTCTCTTGTCTTATTGCTCTAGCAAGGACTTCTAGCACTATGTTGAATAGAAGTGGAGATAGTGGGCAACCTTGTCTTGTTCCAGTTCTAAGTGGGAATGCTTTCAATTTTTCCCCATTCAGTATGATATTGGCTGTGGGTTTGTCATATATGGCTTGTATCATTTTTAGGTAAGCCCCGTCTATGCCTATTTTGTTGAGCGTTCTTATCATAAAAGAGTGTTGAATTTTGTTGAATGCTTTTTCTGCGTCTATTGAGAGGATCATATGGTCTTTGTTTTTGGTTCTGTTTATATAGTGAATTACATTTATATATTTGCATATGCTGAACCATCCCTACATCCCTGGAATGAAGCCCATTTGGTTGTGATGGATTATTTTCTTGACAAGCACCTGGATTCGATTGGCTAGGATTTTGTTGAGAATTTTTCCATCTATATTCATAAGGGATATTGGTCTATAGTTTTCTTTTTTTGTTGCATCCTTTCCTCATTTTGGTATCAAGGTTATGTTCGCTTCATAAAATGTGTTGGGGAGTATTCCATCCTTCTGGATGTTGTGGAATAATTTCTGCAGGATAGGCACCAGTTCTTCCTTGTAGGTGTGGTAAAATTCAGTTGTGAAACCATCTGGTCCAGGACTTTTCTTTTTAGGGAGATTTTTTATTGCTGTTTCAATTTCAGTACTTGATATTGGTCTGTTCAGGAATTCTATTTCTTCCTGGTTGAGCCTAGGGAGGCTGTGTGTTTCTAAGAAATTATCCATTTCCTCCACCTTTTTCAGTTTGTGTGCATAGAGGTTTTTGTAGTATTCATGAATTATATCTTGTATCTCTGTGACATCTGTTGTAATTTCTCCCTTATTGTTTCTGATGGAGCTTATTAGAGATTTTTCTTTTGTGCTTTTCATTAGTCTAGCCAAAGGTGTGTCAATTTTGTTTATTTTTTCAAAGAACAAACTTTTTGTTTTGTTAATCTTCTGTATGGTTTCCCTGTTGTCAATTTTGTTTAGTTCTGATTTGATCTTAACAATATCACTTCTTCTAGTGGGTTTTGGGTTGGTCTGTTCTTCTTTTTCTAGCTCTTTGAGATGATTCATTAGGTTGTCTATTTGTGATCTTTTAGATTTTGAATATAGGCATTTGTGGAAATAAACTTTCCTCTCAGGACTGCTTTAGCTGTGTCCCACAGGTTTTGATAACTTGTGTCTCCTTTGTCATTTAGTTCAAAGAATCTTTTGATTTCCATCTTGATTTCCTCATTTATGAAGTGATCGTTCAGCAGAAGGTTGTTTAGTTCCCATGACTTTGTGTAGAAATGAGAGTTCCTGTTAGGGTTGATTTCTACTTGTATTCCATAGTGATATGAAAAGATACATGGTATAATTTCTATTTTTTAAAATTGTTTAAGACATGCTTTGTGTCCTAGGATATGGTCAATCTTAGAGAATGACCCATGAGCTGATGAGAAGAACATATATGCAGTGGTTTTGAGGTAGAATGTCCTGTAAATGTCAGTCAGGCCCATTTGTTCTAGAGTTCTGCTTAAGTCCATTATTTCTTTGTTGATTTTTTGTTTGGAGGATCTGTCTTGTGCTTTCAGTGGGGTGTTAAAGTATCCGACTATTATGGTGTTGTTGTTTATCCATTTGCTTAGATCAAGTAGAATTTGCTTTATGAATCTGGGTGCACCAAGGTTGGGTGCGTATATATTTAGAATTATTGTGTCATCTTGTTGAACTGTACCCTTCACCATTATATAGTGACCTTATTTGTCTTTTATTACTTTTGTTGATTTAAAAACTAAGTTATCTGTAATCAGCACCACCACACCAGCTTTCTTTTGGCTTCCGTTTGATTGAAATATTGTTCTCCACCCCTTTATCTTTAGTCTATATGCATCCTTGCAGGTTAGATGTGTTTCCTGAAGGCAGCAGACACTTGGCTTGTATTTTTTTATCCATTCGGCCAGCCTATGTCTCTTGAGTGGGGAGTTCAAGTTAATCACATTTATTGAGATAACTGATAGGTGGGGCAGATTTCTGTTCAATATGTTTGGTTGAACTTTGTTGCTTTGTTTTCTCTCTTAAGCCATTGTGGTTTCTGGGCTTTGACCTTTAGCTTTTGAGTAGATTTACATTCGTGAGTGTTTATTGTGCTGATCCATGGGTAACACTGTTTTGAGTACTTCTTGAAGGGCTGGTCTTGTCTTGGTGAATTCCCTCAGTCTTTGGTTAT
Source organism: Mirza zaza (assembly GCA_008750895.1). Classification (NCBI taxonomy): domain Eukaryota; kingdom Metazoa; phylum Chordata; class Mammalia; order Primates; family Cheirogaleidae; genus Mirza; species Mirza zaza. Next base: position 33,512 of record VSMD01132705.1, on the reverse strand, counting down.
CTGAGAATGTCTTGGTTTCTCCTTTGTATACAAAACTTAGTTTTGCAGGGAATAAGATTCTAGGCTGGGCATTATTATGTTTCAGAAGAGTGAGAATGGGGCCCCAGTCTCTCTTTGCTTGTAAAGTTTCAGTAGAGAAGTCTGGCATTATTCGGATTGGCTTTCCTTTGTATGTAAATTGCTTCTTTCTTTCGCCTTACAGCTTCTAGAACAGCCTCTTTATTTATTTTTTTTTTTGAGACAGAGTCTCGCTTTGTTGCCCAGGCTAGAGTGAGTGCCGTGGCGTCAGCCTAGCTCACAGCAACCTCAAACTCCTGAGCTCGAGCAATCCTGCTGCCTCAGCCTCCCGAGCAGCTGGGACTACAGGCATGCGCCACCATGCCCGGCTAATTTTTTTTTATATATATATTAGTTGGCCAATTAATTTCTTTCTATTTTTATAGTAGAGATGGGGTCTCGCTCAGGCTGGTTTTGAACTCCTGACCTTGAGCAATCCGCCCGCCTCGGCCTCCCAGAGTGCTAGGATTACAGGCGTGAGCCACCGCGCCCGGCCCTAGAACAGCCTCTTTAGTTGATATTTTGGTCAGTCTAGTGACTGTATGTCGTGACGTCTTCCTGTTTCCATTGAATCTCCCAGGGGTCCTCTGAGCTTCTTGAACTTGTATATCGAGATTTTTACCAAAGCCTGGGAAATTTTCCTCTATTATATTTTCAAATAGCTTATCCAACCCTTGAGTGTTTTCTTCTTCCCCTTCAGGTACCCCTATAACCCTCACATTAGGTTTCTTCACATAATCCCACATCTCTTGTAGGCTTTGCTCTTTTCTCTTGTTTCTCTGCTCTATCTCTGTGACTGATTTATTCAATTGGAAGGTGTTATCTTCAATCTCTAAGGTTCTTTCTTCTGTTTGATCTACCCTGTTCTGAGGCTTTCCACTGTGTTTTGTAGTTCCCTGAATTATTCTTCATTTCCAGGAGTTCAGTTAGACTTTTCTTCATTGTTTCAATTTCTTTAGTGAATTTTTGTTCCAGGTCCTGGAGTCTTTTTGCATTTTCTTTGTGTTAATTATCCAGTTTTTCTTGCAACTCGTTGAATTTTCTTACGATCCATGCTCAAAATTCTGTCATTTTAGTGGTCCGATTTTGGTTGGTGTCCATTTCTAAGGGACTGGTGTTCCTCTTTGGGGGTGTGCTTTCCGTTTGAGTTTTTATATTTCTAGAGTTCCTTCGCTGATTTCTTCCCATCTGGATCAGTTGTTGCTTCTTGCCTTTAGGTTTTCGTTTGGGTAATGACACACCCTGTTTAGTCTCTGAGCCGGTAGGTGGTGTTTGTGGGTGAGATTCAACCACACCCTGTATGATGAGTCAGTAGGTGCTGTGAAAAGGGTGTGCAGAATGTCCTCCCTGTCAGTAGGGGCACTTGCTTGGAGGAGCAGGCTACACTGTTGTTTTTGTGTCCTGTAAGCAGCGCTTGTTCCTTTAGAGAGGCACTCTAGTGCCTCAAGTGGTGGGTGGGGCTCTGGGACTTCCAGGTGTGTCCTTAATCTCCACCTCAGTGAGGGCTGGTCTTGGAGTGAGTCTTGGCAGAGCTGGGTTGGTTAAGCCTGCCCTCAGGCACCACAAATGCTGTTAGCATGTTTCAAAGTTCTGTTCCCTGCCTCCAGGAAAAGCTGTCAGGGAGGGGCTGCAATGGCCCCACTCAGTCAGAAAACCTGCGTGTGAGGGTGGGGCTTTCTGAGACCTGCAGTCTGGAGCAGGCCTCACTCCTTTCCAACCTCCCCAACTCCGTGGCTTCTCCTGGGCCTCTGCCAGCCGGCCAGACTTCACGCCACCGGGTCTCCCCTGGGTGTGATGTGGTCTGGGAGATTCCCTGCGCAGGGTCGCCACCTGGGCTGGGCGCACGGCCCTGCCTTGGGAGGAGGGTTGCCCTCAAGCCGCTGATCTGCCCTTGAAGGCACACACACCTCAGTAGGCTGTTCACGAATATCCCTCTGTGCTCCGGGCTATGTGAGACCTGGGTGCACGGGATCTGGTCCGCAGGTCTGACCTCTGGGCCCCAGAATTCAATCCCTGACCCCACCAGGGAGAGGAGTGCCAGTCTCAATGCACCCACGGGGAGCCCAAGCTGGGTCTATGTCTCTCAGCCTCAGGCCCTGCCCCGTTCTCCTGGGATCACCGTGCCAGCAGCACCTGGGAGGGCTGGCGGGCAGAGAGCTCACAGTCTGAGTTCCCCTCAGTCAGCTGAAGGGCCCCAAAAGGGAAGGTCCTGTTCCCTGGTGATGCCTCCGGCTGGTGGCTATATTGTCTCTCTCGGCAGCCATGGTTAGGGTCGGGGGAGGGGAGAATGGAGCAATATGGCGCCTGCCGCAAGGCTCGGGTCTGTGCACACGGAGGTGCCCCGAGGGAGTTGGGAGGCTGGTGCCGCGTCCGCTACAGGCTTACCACTTACTAGTGGTGGCCGTCTCTGGCCTGGCGTCCGCAGGTCTCTCCTCCTACTGGGGACCCCACCAGCAGCCTGAGATGCAAGGGAGGGGAAAGTTAATCGCTCCACCTACCCTTGCCGCTGGTCTCCAAGCTTCTTGGGAGGTCTCTGCTTCCAGTTCTCCTCCGCAACCTTCTCCCGTGGAGTCTCCCATAGTCTCCGGTACCCCTCCTTCCGACCCTTGGCCGATGTATGCTTGTCTGCTTTCTTCTTTCTTCTGATTTCTTCTAGAAACTGTCTTTTTTGCAGAGACACTCTGCCTGGAGGTATTTCTCATAATGGTTTTTTATGGGAGCACAAAATGGCTTTCTTCTGCCCTTCTAGGTTCTTTGGCTGGGCTACAAATTAAATTGATGTAAAACAGGTTAACAGGAGAAAAACTTAATTATGTTTGTATGCACGGGAGTCCCACAAAATATGAGACTCAACAAAGGGTCAGATGGTTGATACTTACATATCATCCTGAGCTACAGAAAGGAATGGGGGCCTAGGGCTTTTGGGGTGTGGTGGCAACATAAGTTATGGGAGGGTGAAGGGAGGAAATGTATAGTGAATATAGGTTTTCTTGTTATGCAGATAAGTCTCAGGTAAAAAAAAATTGTCTAGAGCAGCCTTCTTCCCAATATAGATACTTTACTGATGTAGATTTCCTTTATAGATGTAAATTTCTTTTATAAAAGGACAGCTTTTCAGAGCTACTCCTGTGTCTGCAGTTTCTCAGAATAACCAGCTCAAAATATGTCAGAAAAGTATATTTGGGGTGGTATATTCTAGTCTCCTACAGTCGTATTTTGAAGTGGTATATCCTGAACCCCAACAGTTTTTAGCTGGGGGTTCAGGATGAATTAGAATCAACTGGGGGTAGTGTTTTTCAAAATACACATGTCAAAGTACTTCCTTCCCTAGGTTCTGATAATTCTTTTGGGTTGGGGTTCTGATGCACAGTCATGTTCCAAGTGGGTTAAGAACCACCGGTCTAGAATCACTCTATTCTGCACTGTTCAGACCATACCTGATGTCTTTGAGTTTGTTCTTCCTGCCTCTCTTTAAAAAGGCTGTAGATTAAAAGTCTCAAAGTGATGGCCACATGCTCCATCTTTGGTCTTGGGGGAGGGGGACCAAAAAAAAGTGAAATATTGTCAGTAGTAAAAAAAATTAATTTCACATAATCTTTATTTTTAGATCTCTTGAAAATTGGTAAGATCTGGCAAATCTGAGCTCATCTTGCCCCTGCAATAGTCACTTGGAACTAAGTAGCTGCTATTCCCTTTAGAGCAGGCCTTGTATTCTCTAGCCCTTAGTTCATTTATTTACATTCCCAGATAAGCCCCTATAGATGCTCGAGTTGGCTACCCCAATGGACCAGGCTCTAGGAAAGGGAGCAGGAAGGTGGAAAAATCTTAAAGTCATGTCATTTAAGGAGTGCTTTTAAGTAGCTGAGATATTAGAAGAGAAAACTCTGGAAGGTTCTTCACATTATTGGACCATCATCATATGGAAAAGAAATTAGATTTCTTTGGGCCAAGATAAAGAAGTAGGACCACCAGGTAGAAACTACTGGGAAATAAATCTGGACTCCGTATCCCAACTAATTTTCTAATAAGGAGAACTGGCTAAAGAGAAAAAGGTGCACTTAGAGTAGTGAGTTCTCAGTCATGGAGATATGTCATGCTAAGTTTCCTCTGTGGGATGAGGCAGGTTTGGGATAGGTGTTGGGCTGTGAATTGCAGCCAGGGATGGAATTAGGTATGGAACCTAATGCCATTTGACCAGGGGCCTTGGTGTCTGGAACCAAGGGGCAGTTACCGAAAACTATTTCCTAATGAAGTGTTAGATCATAACTTAAGGGTAGTCTGAGTTAAAGTCACCAATCCAAGAAGAGCCAGGCAGAGTTAAATGGAGTGGGAATAGGGAGCGCTGTTTGGAGCAGATGGTGGTGAGAAAGTTGTCTGGGACAGTTCTCGAGCTTGTGGGAATAAAAGGGAAAATGTGGGGTGGTGCTGGCAAGGTTAACTCAGATCTTTCCATCTTAGGCACAGGTGAGCCAGGAGTGCTAAAAGACCGCTCAGCCCTGAGATGCAACGTGGGTAATACCCAAGCACCAAATGAGAATACATGCATAGGGTGGTAGACAAAGCACGTGTTGTCCTGGAGTTAGACTTCTTGAGTCCTAAAATCACTATTTAGTCTCTCTGTGCTTCAGTTTTTTCATCTGTAAAATGAAGAAATGAATATTATGTCATAAGGTAGAATTTTGAGGTTTAAGTGACATAACCCATGTAAAGTTTTTAGAAGAGTGTGTGGAACACTATACAATTTCAAAAACACATCGTAATATATTGAAGCAGTTTCATCTATTATATAGCATTTAGGTTGCTCCCAATCCTGGCTGATACTGCAAGCTTGATTTTTTGATATATTGACAAAAATTGCTTAAAAGTCACAGCAATAAACGTTTACAGGAACATAGAATTAGTAATATTTTTCCAGATTAAAGGGACTAGATAATCCAGATCTTTCTTTCTTTGAATGGGCTAGTGATCTAGCTCTCCGATGCCAACTTATTGCTCTAGCATGTTGTTTGGAAACCAAGAATAATGCATTGTACTTTGCCAGCATGAGAAATTCAGAAAACAAAGCATTCCATTAAAAAAAAAACTATTAAAAAGAAATTATTTCTAAAAGAGATGGCACAAAAATCGTTAGTACTTTTTATCACTAATCTCAAAACCTAGTAATAAATGGAAAATTAAAACTGATGCAGGCAGATTTATAGATCACTGCATCCAACAAAAGCAGAGTATACATTTTTTTCAGGTTGTACACAGAACATTTACCAAGGTAGACCATATACTGGGCCATAAAAGTGTCTCAATAAATTTAAAAGTATTCAGGTAACACAAAGTATGTTCTCTGACCACACAAAATAAAATTAGAAATCAATTACAGAAATATATCTGCAGAAAATTCTGTGAATATTTGGCTGGCATAAACATACTCCACAATAATCCATGTGTTAAAGAAATCAAAAAGGACAGGAAAAAGTATTTTGAGCTGATTGAAGATGAAAACACCACATATCAAAATTTGTGGGATACATTTAAAGCAATATGTCTGGGAAAAATTTTTAGCACTAAACGTTTATGTTAGAAAAAAGAATGGTTTCAAATCAATGTAAAGAATCTAGAATTGCCAAAACAATTTTTTATAAAAGCAAAGGTGGAGAATTAACAATACCTGGCTTCAAAACTTATTATAAAGCTATGATAATTAAAAGTGTGGTATCTTGTACCCCCGTAATATTCTGAAAAAACAAACAAACAAAAACTTGTGATATCATTACTGCACCTGACTAGACTTAAGAAGAAAAACAAAAGAAAAAACAACTATGTTATTGTGGAGGCAGGAGATGGATTGAGCTCAGGAATTCGAGACCATCCTGAGCAAGAGCGAGATCCATCTCTACTCAAAATAGAAAAATTAGCCGGGCATGGTGGCGAGGCCTGTAGTCCCAGCTACTCGGGAGGCTGAGGCAGGAGGATCACTTGAGCCCAGGAGTTTGAGGTTGCAGTGAGCTGTGATGACACCACTGTACTCTACCCAGGGTGACAGAGCAAGACTGTGTCTCAAAACAAACAAACAAAAAATGTGGTATGACACCAAAATTACCCATAAAATTAAAAATGGAGAAACTTGACTTCATCAAAATTAAAAACTTTTGCTCTTTGAAAGACACTGTAAAAACCAAGGGAAAACTCCTTTTCCCTCTTGAAAGCTCACTGTGAATCAACTGATGAAAGGCAGATTCAGGAGAAAAGGATACAACATTCATTTAGCACAGGGAAATTGCAGGAGAAGGATTACCCAGTACTCAATGGGTTGCAGATGCTTAGATATCCTTCTTCATAGGGGAAAAAAGATAGGGAATGTGGGTAATATTAAGGGGGATAATAAATGATTTTTAGGGAAATTCAATGAACTTGGAGAACATATAATTAATTGCCTGGGAAAAATTCTGTTGGGCCTGCAGAGCATGTGACAGAAGTCTGTCCGCTGGTGTTGACAGACTTCAGTCTTTCTTCCTGTGATATCAGTTCAGTTTAAGAACACTCAGGGAATGCAATTGTGGTTTTCTTTGTCATCTCTGTGAACTAGGTAGATAAAGGAACTTCAGAGAACTTCATCCTGTGCTTTGGGAGAGAGAGGATTTAGAGATGGGGGGAAGGGGTGGAGGAGACCTTGAGCCTGCTTCTTCAGTCCAGCATGTCAAAGTGCCATATTGTGGGGTATCGATTTCTGAGCCCCAACATTCCCCTGTCTGAAACTTCCCTAGAAGTTTTACACATTAAAAGCTGAATTGGTGGCTGTGGGGAGAACGATCAAGTTAGTAGCCAAATGGCAAAGGATCCCAGTAAACCAGTCTCTCATTTCTGGGAATAATCTAGTCCAATTAAACAGTTATATCTCATTTTTGAAGATGACACTGCATATAGGCTGTCAAAGTTGGGCCTCTATATATGATGCAGGCAAACAGGTCTTTAATATGAGGTGTGTTTATGGAAACAGAAGGAAAAAAAAAGTCAATGTCTGGAGCAGTCTACAAGCTCGTCCTTCTAGAGTCTGGAGGGCAGTCAGCAGAGACCAGTGGCAATCTGGCAGATTATATTGGATTGTGGTTTTTGTGTAAAGTTTGTCCAAATATTAACCATTATAGTGATTTTTTTTCTTCAAAGCTGAAGACTAGCTTCAGCTTGTAAGGCCTCAGGAAAAAAGCAGTTTTAATTTCAGTGAGTCCAAGTCAGAAAAATGAGAATAAAATTTGGAGATGCTAGTTTGCAGATTTGTAACCAGCAAAGAATTCAGGATTCAGTCCAAACTGTAGGCAACTAATGAAAACTCAAAAACAGTGAATAGGGCTAGAATCTAATAACAGGTGCGTTGTTATGTTTTCTTCTGAAACATAATTTTTCTCTCTTTGATGTCCTGTTTCTACCAAAGATATTTATGACAAGACTAATTTGTTTGTAAAATAAGTTTAGTTTCGTTAACTTGGCCTAATTATTTACATAAATCTCAGTAAGAATAGTGATTTATCATATAGGCCCTTTTTAAGTCGGCCTTGGTAGAACTTTTCATAAGGAATTTCAGATTAGGCTTTTTAAAGCCTTCTGTGACAAGGAAGCCAAGCCAAGCATTTGACTCACCCTCAAACTGTGTCTTTAATACCTGTGTATAAATTGGGTGAATTTGTCTCATCTCAAAGTCCCCCAAATATCTTGAGGTCCCTGGTCCTATTGGAAGTGACATTTCTTTACTTACTGTAAGGAAACCATGTGAGCCAGGTATTTAAGGTATCACCCTGGTTTTTCTAAGGGTGATACCTTCTGTTGGCTTCATAATGCCAACCTCAGTTCCTTAAAGCTGCCTTATTATACCTGAAAAAATGACATTGCAGTCAAACCTTTGGTAAAATACCATTTCCAATTGTGTTCTAAGAAGAACAGATTATTATTGAACATATGCAAATAACTATATTGCCATAAAATAAAAATACTTATGAATAGCTTCTGAATTCTGGGGTGATCAGATAGAGAGAAAGGCAAATGTTTCAATTATGTTCACAAAAGTATATTTTGCCCAATTGTTGTAAAGCTTAAAAGAAAAAAAGTTTCCTTAATTCTGGAAAACAAAACATAAAGAATCTGCAATGTTTGAAATAAAAAAGTTTTAAAAAATTATTTGAGTCTAATGTAATTAATTCTTATTCTGCTTAATGTTAGGTTTGCAGTTTTATGAGTCCATTTTTTTTTTCCATCAGAGTTCTAGAAATTTTTATCCAGTCCAATGATATAATCTCAAAGTTGTCAGAAAACTATATTTATCAGAGTTCTTTTCATCCTTTCTATGAACCTCATTGAAAACAAACACTTTAGGATTTGAAGAGGGAAAAAAGCATGAAAATAAAGAAATTAACTTTAGACAATGAGACTTAAATAGCCATGGTTAAAGATGCACTCAACAAGGAAATTTGGTTATTTTCTGTGGCCTACAACAATTTAATATAATAGTCATAATTATGACTGATAACATATATCAGGACATATCAGACTTTTTTAACTCTCATATAATTTTGAAACACGTCAATAGAATATCTATACAAATATAACTTAAAAAAGATTAAACATGATTTATTATTTGACAATGCTTCCCATGTAATTTAACCTATCAAATAAGCCTATTTATTATTTGTGTTTTGTATGCTTGAGGGCCCTCTGAAACATCCCAAGTTAGTTGAAGGTCAAAAAAACTTAATTTTAGATTTTGAAATTTGATTTTGGGAAGCCTTTCAAATATGTCAAAGGTTTAAAAAACTCAATCAAAATAGGAAAGGTTAAAACACTCAATCAAAATAGAATCTCAGATCATCATGAAGTAACAGTCATTCATTTAACCAAAGTGATAATTAAAAGATTTCAAAAAGCAAAAATCTTTACTCTTTGATAGAGAGGAGATTCACTTTTCCAAATAATCAAAAAACCTACTAAAGACAGCATGAAACACACAGAATGTTTCTCTCTCTCTTCTTTTTTTATTATTTGCAGTTTACTCAAAAATTGAACAAAAATCTTTTATTATTTCTTCATCAATACTACATGAAAATGTTGTTTAAAAAAGAAAACCAAATTCTAGTTTTGTATGAGTGGGGTTTTTTGGTTTTTTGTTTTTATTTTGGGGGGTTTTCTTGATACAGTGTCTCACTCTGTCACCAGGGCTAGAATGCAGTGGCATCATCATAGCTCACTGCAACCTCAAACTCCTGGGCTAAAGCTATTCTCTTGCCTCAGCCTCCCAAGTAGCTGGGACAACAGGTGTGTGCTACCATACCGGGCTAGTATTTTTTTTATAGAGATGGGGTCTTTCTCTTGCTCTGGCTGGTGTTGAACTCATGACCTCAAGTAATCTTCCTGCCTTGGCCTCCCAAAGTCCTAGGATTGTAGGTGTGAGCCACTGTGCCCAGCCTAGTGTACTTTTAATACTAAAGCTAATTTTAGTAAAACCTTGTGAACACATTCATCCAATCTCAGTCAGCTTCAACCACACAAAATAAAATTTCTGCCAACATTTTATAACCTCTTAAAATTTTTTCATTCTCTTCCATTCCCCAACTTTTTATACCCATTTGATTTTATCTATATCATTTTTTCCTCCATTCATTTATTCTAAAACAATCTGTAAATAATCTCTAAACTAGACAACAAGTCTTCTTTTTCTCAACAAAAACACATCCTCATACCTTATAATATCTTACTTGTACACTCTGTATACATAACTCTTATATCTGGTAGTTTTAATTACAGATAGTAATTATAATTTTAACTCTTAGTAACTCTAATCTTCAGTGAAAAACCTAGGAAATAATCAATTTCTAAAAACACCATTGAGAAAATGAAAATAATAATAAAATAATTCACAGGCTGGGAGCAAATATTTGTAAATCATATTTTTTATAGAGGACTTGTATCCAGAGTATATATGAGACACTCTCCAAACTCAATAATAAAACACCACCATAGGAAAAAAATGGGTGAAAGATTTGATCAGACACTTTTCCAAAGAAGATAAGTAAATGGCTAATAAGCACGTGAACAGATGCTCAACATCATTTGTCAGTAGGGAAATGTACATTTAGACCACAATGAGATACCACTCCACACCTATTAAGACGGCTAAAATGAAAAAGACTGACCATTTCAGATGTTGGTGAGGATGTGGAGGAACTGGAACTCTCATAGACTATAAATGGGAATGTAAAATGGTACAACCACTTTGAAAAATAGTTAGGCAGCTTCTTAAAATGTTAAACCTGTGCCTACCATAGATTTCACATTTCCTCGTATTTATCCAAGATAAAAGAAAGCATATTCCCACTACAAAGATGTGTATATGAATGTTTATAGCAGCTGTATTTGTAACATCCATCACTAGGTGAATCATGGTCTATGCACACAATGAGCTACTATTTAGCAATAAAAAGGAGTGAACTAAAAAAAAAAGGAATAAATTATTGATCCATATATAGACATTGATAAATCTCAAACAAATTATGCTGATTTAAAACCCCAAACAATAGTACATGCTGTATGATTTAATTTATATAAAATTCTTTAAAAATGCAAGCTAATTTATAGTGACAGAAAGCAGATACACAGGCAGAATGAAGAGAGAGGTAGAGGAAGAAATTATAAAGACTTCTAGGGGAACTTCCTTCTACCCTCTTAGGTTCTATAACTGGGCCTAAGAATTAAACTGACATGAGACAGATTGACAGATGAAAAGCATACAAATTTTATTTAATATATTTACATGTATATGGAGTTTTCGAAAGGAAAATGAAGACCCAAAGAAGCTATTAGGGCCAAAAGCTTACATACATACCTTTTTACACAAAGAACAATCATTGTGAGGATGTGACGAGACAAAGATGGCTTGTAACTGGAGGCAGTAAATGGTGGGACTGGGACTAGGAAATATATGGGGGAAACTAACTAAAGATAAGGGTTATTTTGGTAGGTTTGTTTGTATAGGTCCATTTCAACTCCCAATCTCTGATGATAAGAATGTTCTTTCCTGGTACAGAGAAGACACCTTCCTCATGGGAAATTTTATGACCTGCTTTTAGGTAGAAAGGGAATGGTGAGAAAGCCCTTCCTGCATCTGTTGTTTCTCAAGTGCCTTCAGCACAAAATAATCCGTATGTCCAGGCTGCATATTTGGGGTGGCGTGTTCTGCATACCTTCAGATGCAAAAGGAAACTTTTGAGTATAATGGAGATGGTCATTATCTTGAGTGCGGTGACGGTTTCGCGGGAGTATCAAGCTTATCAAATTGTACACTTGAAATATCTGCAGGTAATTGTGTGTCAGTTATACCTTGAGAAAGAAAAACTTTTTACCTGAGGAATAGGAGACCTGTTTACATTTTCAGGACCAGAGAGGCATTGAAATGTGGCAGCAGTCCCATCCCATTCCTCTTGAGCTAAGTAATCACTTCTTGAAGCTACTCGCCATGTGGGCTCTCTACTGACTGACACCACATAGCCATAAATTAACCTAACAATGCCATACACTGGACACCATAACCTACCCTATAATTCAGCCACGTATAGCCAATCACTAATCAATATTACTTCCGTAAACTAATGAGAATTCCTGAAGGGAATTTTTTTTTTTTTTATCAATGCCCCCTCTCCTGATTTGTCTTTTTTTCTTTAAAAACTCGAGCCTTTCCTCTGTTCTTTGGAGCATTTCCCAGTGTTTCCCAGGCTGCAGTCCTCAACATTGGCCCAAATGAACTCTCTACATTAACTTTGCCTCAGTTTCCTTTTTTAGGTTAATAGTCTCAATCAAGGTTGATTTTTAAAGAAGAACAAACTCATGCATGCCTCCTTTTGAGTTCTGGGCCAGGTTTCACACTTGGTTGTTTTGAAGGCTGTTGGGGTTCATTAACTTAATTGTTTAGTAACCTCTTTGGTGGCTGAAGACAGCCTCCCAACCATGCTCTCTAACTCAGGACTGAACTCACCTGTAGTCTAGACTGCTACATCCTTTTTCCTGGTGATGTTAGAAAGTACAGGAAATCACAAGATTGTGAGCCACGTGGAGCAGAAACTATCTTTCTACTCTGTGATCCTGGAATTATCTTACCCAGGACCTGGTAAGCGTCAAGTGTGCATATGTATGTTGAAATGAATTGAGTGTAAGCACCAGGTTCTGAATTACGTACGGCTGTTATATTTACTAATAGTTTTACTTTGACCCAGAATTTTTTTATTCAGATAATACTGTTTTTTTTCTCTGTGAGAGCTGAAGTGGAATCAAGGAAAGCCTCATATATTAAATCCTTAAATAGATTCTTTTAATTCAAAGTGAGGGTCAATAGGAGAGGCATAGGATGTGGGTCTTGGCCCAGCAAACAAAGCCACCAAGGCTGTCACTTTATTCAAATAAATTTTTTTCTCTGTCAGAACCATGGAGAAATCAACTTAAATAGATGCTTTGAATTCACAGTAAGGGTAGCACAGAATTTTATAAGGAGCCTATGACTCAGGTAGCTTTTACTTTCGGATGCAAAGTGCATAGTCTTGATAGCAGGTAAATTACCTACTCAAATTTCTGACCTTTTGCAAGTCCCTGACAAATGACATTGAAATGTTTTGGCAATGGAGCATGAGTACCTTCAATCTTGGCCTGTACCCTACATCTCACCTTTCTACACTGCAAACTCCTAACTCTCTAGTTTATAAACCACAGTCAGGCTGGTTGTCTGGAACTTCTGCATCCATTCATATAATCCTGCTGTACTGCTCCCTACATGCCCAGCATGTGCTTCTTGACTCAGTGTCTACCGGCAACACCCTCCAAAACTAAACTTCAGCAGCATAGATTAAAGTTACCTTCCCAGTGGTTCTCAGCCCTGGCTGCACAAAGGATCACCTGAGGAGATCTTTAATACGCTATGCCCATCCCCACAACCCAACAGACCAATTAAATCAGAATCCCTGAGGGTGACCCCTGGGCATCCTGTTGGTTGGTTGGTTGTTTAAAGCTCCCCAGAGCATTCTAATGTGTAGCCAGTTGAGAACCACTGCTAGGTGGAAGATCAGTGGTTTTTGTGTAGAAAGTTAGCACTTTCTTTGTGTGTTTCCTTTTTGTCTAAACTTCTTTTTGTTGTTGTTGTTTAGAAACGGGGTCTTGCTCTTGCTTAGGCTGGTCTCGAACTCCTGAGCTCAAGCAAGCCTCCTGCCTCAGCCTCCCAGAGTCCTAGGATTACAGGTGTGAGTCACTCCATTGGCAGAAAGTCAGCACTTTCTTTAACATGTCTGGAAAAACCTAACTGACTGCTTTTGTTTTACCTTCTACAATTCTGCAATTACATATCCCTGAAAAGCTAAGTTCTCTCATTGGTTATGTACAGGTCATGGCAGTTATGGGAAGACTTATCCCATAACTAAGAATAAAATGAAACTTAATTTCTATAGGAAATTATATTGTACTGTATTGTAAATTACACTTTTCATTGGGAAATTATGAAATAAGATTTTGGCATTGGCTAAAATAACATGTCTAATTTTAAAAATTACATAATTAAAAGATAATTAGTGGGCTAGGTAATAATTTGGCTAATTGCAATGATTAAATGATTGCTTCCATAATGTAAATTACTTTCTACCATACTCAGTGATCTAAAATATTTTCTAAACATCTAGTGGTATTTTCAACATTAGATTATTTTATGAGTAAGTGGCCTATATTTGTCTAATGGACTCCCTGTGACCAACTGTCAGCTGCACCAGACCAGTCACCAGAGCTGCCTTGGCTAAGCAGGTTGGGCTCCCCAGCTTTGCTCCAGTGAGGGCGGGGAAAGAAGTCTATGCAAGTACTTGAAGCTCATTGTTGGTGTGCTAGGTACTGTCTTTGTTTTTAAGAAAACTCTCTGAGTCTCAGTTTCTTCATCTGTGAGGAGGTGATGATAAAGCCACAGTACTGGATTATTCCTACAATATGCATAGTAATAAAGCTCTTAATGTAATAAGAAATGATAGAATTATTATGTTAAAAATTAATTTCTTTGTACTAGAACTTTTTTATACTGCTCCTGCCTTTTATTTGGCTGGCCATAGAAAGCACCTATGGAGACACAGGGGGCACGGCAGAGTTGGCTAAGCCACTGGATTCTGCATGACAGCCAGCTGCTGCAAGGTGGAATGGCAGGAAGGGGTCAGGCGAGTTTGTCCTTAAGGGTTCTTCCTCCATTGAGGAGAGCAGGGGAACTGGGAAAAGCCTCAGTCTGTAGGGAGAGGTTTTCCTCACATTCAGCATTGAGCGAGAGCACCTCGACTCCATAAACCTAGCTTCATAGATCCAAACCTGGTAAGTGATGCCAGCATGTAACCGTGGAATTCAAACCATTTTAACAAATAGTTCTACATAGATTTGAAGTCTATTTTCTGCTGGCTGTGTTTTTCTTTCCTTCCTTCTTTCTCTTTCTTTCTTTCTTTCTTTCTTTCTTTCTTTCTTTCTTTCTTTCTTTCTTTCTTTCTTTCTTTTTTCTTTCTTCTTTCTTTTTCTCCTCCTCCTCCTCCTTTTCTTCTTCTTCTTCTTCGCTATGTTTTTACCTCCTCATTTTCTTTTTTTCTGACATCACACGCACTAATTGAAATTAAGCCAGATGCCCTGCATCCAAGCAGGGAAGAGTGAGGTAACATTGTTGAATCACAGAATTTAGGACTGGAAAGGTTCATTTAGATTTGTGCTTTTAAACATGAGTTCTCATCTTCTGAGTTCCACAGAAGTGACTTGGGCTGACGCTGTGGGAGTGGAGGGGAGTGTGGGATCAAGTGGACGGGGCTATCCATACAACCTGCCCTTTTCCTTCTTCAGATTAAGGTATGCCACTATGCTCTGTTTTATATATTGGGGTTTTTGAATAAAATTCCACTTGCAAATAAGGATTCTAGTCCAAAAAGGAAAAAAAAGGTAGGGAAACCAGAAAACCAGAGAATTAGTTAACTCTTCCATTCTATAAATGGGAGTCTAGAGTGATAAAGTGAAGTTACATATGTAAAAAAATAGTGAATGTAGGACTGGTAATTAGTTCTCTGATTTTTCAGTCCAGGGACATGGTCTCTTGTATCACATTGCCTCTTAAAAGGTAAGGAAAGGCAGGTTGGATCCATGACATACTTTCTAGACCACAGCTCTGCACACGTTGCAATGAAATCTTCAAGCAAAGTGAAAGGAAAGCAGCAAAACTTCAGCATCTTAATGGTGGAGCTACCACACTGAAGGAAACCATATAAGAAAGGGACACAGAAAGGACATATTTTATCTTCATTTCTCTCTTACATTGGAAACTTCTGTTGGATTGCCAATTAAGCAACGTGACTTGGGGTAAGGCACCTTGGAGACCACACAAAGATTTGTATGTCATTATTATTAATAGAAATGGGTAAAGGATCCTGTAATAGATCAGTTTCATGGCAGATCCTCAGGATAGTATTATAAAGAAACGCAAGTGGGTGTATTTCTCACTGCTGAAGCTTAGAACCCCTTATTTATGATATCACCCTTGTCTGGTACTCAGTTATAGCATTAGTGGGCAATCAATATTTAACAAAAGGATGCACCTTACTCAGAGGTATTTAATGGAATCCTGCAACTCCCATCCACCGTACGCCATGCCCTCCTTTTTCTAGGTCATCTATCAGTCTATGTAAGATCTCTCTTACTTCAGTATCCTCCAATATCTCAATCACCTCTATAACCTGCTTTCCATTAACATGCTACTAAGCAAAATAGTGTTTGATTCTCCCCATTCCCAGTTCCAAGCAGACTGCTGTGCATAAGTTTCTCCTATGTAAAAGTTCTAGCATTGCCAAGGAGAAGAAATCTTCTATCTGTATTTGTAATGCAGGTGAAAGGAATGGGTTTTGAATGGAAAGAACAAGGCAAAACATCTGCACAGGTGGAAAGAAAAGTGGTCAAATTTGGACAAAGAAATAAAACTCAAACATTGATGAGTTTTGAGTAATCAGGACTGATAAAATTACCGGACTCTCTAGTTCACTATGGCTGTGCAGATACAGCTATGGAATCTGGGGTAGGATTGCCGGTGGAAGCCAGAACACATAGTAAGTATATGTCCTGTTTAGTGCCAGATTGCATTTGGGAAGTTTGCAGGTTATGATTGCTAACCTTACTCTATCTAGATTCTTCTTTAATTCAATGCCGTTAACATTATTGTAATTGGGAATGTTAAGAGTTTTGTTTGTGTGTGTGTGTGTGTGTGTGTGTGTGTGTGTTAAAAGGAATAAAATACAGGCAAAAGGCAATCATCTTGTTAGTGAGAAGCATTTACTATAATGTGGTTTTGGTTGTTTTAACATTACAATTTCACTGAATTGGCCTTGGTTATTAGACCAGTGGAATAGAGACATATCACTCTAACAAGGGAATAAAAGCCTCATTAAAACATAAAATTTATGCATATACCATCTAACTACCTCTCTGTAGTTAGATGTAATTGCAGTTTTCCACCAAAGAATTTTTGGAGAATTAAAATGAAAAACGCTTGGGAGGATAGCACTAAATGGATGGAAAATATGAAATTAATTATCTCAGTATCCAGAAAATCTGTTTCTTATAAAGAATTGGATGTGTTGAACTTCAGAATTATTTACATTTCTTTAGAAATGTTCTCATTGTCAGTGGAAGAACATCATGTGTAGAAGTATCTTTTGGCACATGGGCCAAGTAACACAGTGTTGGAAGAGGATCCAAAGAGCTCACCCCATCTAGGCCTGTGTATAACTAGATGACTATTTCAACTGCTTGAAATAAGTGGTTCCTGTCTACTTTGCAAGATCTTTTTTTCTTTTCCTTGTTCCTTCTAAAAACAAGCAACCAACAGAACAAAAAGTAAAGACATGTTTTTCACTTTGATTCTTAAAATTTCTTTAAAGAAAATTATTTTCAAGATATTACATACTTCAAACATAGTTTTAGGTCTGTTTTGCTCTATTCTGCATAACATCAATACTAAGAAAAGGATTGAGTTATTGGCAATTTACTGAAAATTTCCCCAGAGATATTAATTTAACATATCTATCTATAAAGAGAGAGTTAGATAGATAGATAGATTAAAAAGCATGGGTTGACTTAAAGGGGGATTAGTCAGAACTGAAAGCATTGAAAAAGGAATGTTATAAAGAAACTCAAGTGGGTGTATTTCTCACTACCATTCTTCACTTACAGAAGAAAATCTGAGTGGTGCTCATTTGGTTGCCATCCAGAAGAAAAGGAGTCTTAGTTGCCAGGCCTGAACCACTCAGATCACATCAGGCATCTCATGTCTATTTTGAGATCATTGTGTCAGGATGACTTAGCTTGTAGTCATTAAGCTGGAAATTCAATTGGCCCCTTGTTCTGATTCAGTACTTATCAAGATAACTTCCATTATTATTTGGATTTCCATAAAGCTCTGCCTACAAAGAGAAAATAAAGGTTACCCTGGACAGACCATAAAACATTAAATTGGAGTTATATCCAGAACCTCAGTGTAGGGGAGAGCAGCCCCTAGAAATTGTTTTGGCTGTGGGTTGTGCATAGAAAACAGGTGATACCAACCCTGCTCCTCACTGGTGGTCCCAAGGCTCCCCACCTGGCCTGGGGTATGTGCACATCTACAATAGGGAACCAAACACTAAACTCCATCCGGCCATTGCATCTCTCTCAGAGAGTAAGCTCCCGAGGTGCCACTAGAGTGGGCGAGTCCCCAGAGTTGTTGGTGAATTCTGTAGACGAGGAGCCATAGTTCCTGCAGTTATTGAGGCCAGATGTGCATCTTGTCTTAGAAGGACTGAGTCCTCCCAGTGACTGAGATTTCCTGAGATTTTCTATCTATAAAGCCACCAGATGGGATCTGCAAAGGTAAGGGTCCAGAATAATTGCTGATACTTGTTGCTGCATGTCTGAAAGAGACCTAGAGTCTATAAATTTTTTCATCGTTAAGATTTTACACCTTTTTACGTCTTAAAATTGCAAACTTTTTTAATTTAAAATTTTACACTCTAAAAATGTTATTTTTGATTTTAAATCTCTCTTACTATTAGCAGGGGAGGGGGAGTTTTGGGGGGAATATTTACCTTTAATAAAGGTGGATTGGTTGGGAATTTCTGAATGGATCTGATTCAATTCCCTGACAAACAGGTGTTCTCTTCTACACTTAACAGTCCTACCAAGATGCATGCTTTCTGTTTGAACATATGGTCACACTTTGATGATTTTTTTTGGCTTGTACTTATTTATTTTTATTTATATCCTGTCAGAGTTAACTATCTCCAGGGAATATTGGTGGTGTGTTCAATGGAAGGCTAGAGAATGGCTCTGAAGATAGACATGTTTAATTAAATTAAAAATTCTCCAGCACATGCCTGTATAAAAGGGAAGCTGGTAATGCAGGCTGCTTCTTCCTGAAACAAATCTGGGGCAATTTAAATCTGTTTCTACTCGGGGCCAGTATATTACAGTTATTTCTTTTCTGCTTACTGTACTGGGGTTGATGTTGGGATAAAAGAGGGAAAAAGCCAAGAAAGAAAGACAAAGGAAAAAAAAGACTACACACCCACAAGTCGGAATGTATGATATATACATATATCTGCATTGTGTAAAACTGTAGATGTATCAGATGTATCAGAAATAGCTGATGAATTAATAATTAATCAGTGCCTTTTCAGCATCTAATAATGATGTGGTCTTAATACATTTTTTTAAGTTTGTTGATGCAAAGGATTATTATGATGCATTATCTCTTGATAGCAAACCACACTTGTAATCAGGAATAAATTCTACTCTTCTTACTGTAGCCTTTGCAACTCTCCTCGCTCGAGTCTGATGGATGCTGCAGTGGGCTGCCCAGATGTCACCATCAGCGGGAGACTTTTAATTCCCTGGCTGTCCCACGTGTTGGGGGCTGCTGAAGGTACAGCTGAGTTCCTCCCAGGAAGCAGCCTGACTCCCACGACTGGTTCAGAGCTTTCCATGGGATAGGCTAGTTACAAGCCACTGTTGTAGCTGTATTGCAGTTTAACTTTCCACACCCCAGTCCTCCACCTCTTACCTTCTTACAGTTGTTCCTGAAAGCACTTCGCAGTAAACCTTGGGCATGTGTATCTTTTTTTTTTTTTTTTGAGACAGAGTCTCACTTTGTTGCCCAGGCTAGAGTGAGTGCCGTGGCATCAGCCTAGCTCACAGCAACCTCAAACTCCTGGGCTCAACCAATCCTGCTGCCTCAGCCTTCCAAGTAGCTGGGACTACAGGCATGTGCCACCATGCCTGGCTAATTTTTTCTATTTATATTAGTTGGCCAATTAATTTCTTTCTATTTATAGTAGAGATGGGGTCTCGCTCTTGCTCAGGCTGGTCTCGAACTCCTGAGCTCAAACGATCCGCCCACCTCGGCCTCCCAGAGAGCTAGGATTACAGGCTTGAGCCACTGCGCCCGGCCAGGCATGTGTATCTTTACCTCACAGTCTGTTCAGGAACCCAACCTAAGACAGAAGGACGGGTACATTTTATGTGCTAATATTTTTGTATGTGCACTTTTAAGTGAGTTGGGTCTGGCATCTTCCTTTGATACCCTATCAGGCTTTGGAATTAAAATTAATCTGGATTCATAAAATGAATTGAGGGGATATTTTTTCTTTTTTTTTTTTTCCATGGCCTGGAAGTGTTTAAATAATATTGAAATCATCTGTTCTTTAAAGATTACACCCATCTGGTCTTTGTGCCTTTTTTCACGATAGATTCTTAATCACCAGCCAACGTCTTCTATGGTGATTGGCAATTTAAGTAATTTATATTTGGTTAGGAAATTATTCACTTCCTCTGTGTTTTCAAATTTGTAGCCATAGAATTGCAAGCAGTAATCTCTTGTAATTCTTTTAATCACGCCTATATCTGTGGTTTTGTCTCCTTCTCATTTTTAATCTTGCATATTTTTGCAAGTGCCCCCTCGTGTGTGTTTGCCACGTGCATTCTCTCTTTAATCAGTCACAGAGAGTTTATCTGTTTTATCTTTCTCAAAAAAGTCAAAATAAAAACAGCTTTTGGATTTGTTTATCCTTTCTGCTTAATTTTGGCTTGTTTTTGTTTTCTACTTTATTAATTTCAACTTTTATTTATATTAATCATTTTTATCTTTTTTCATTGTCTCCTAATTTTAGGTGATGAGCAAAAAGTTTCTTTTTTTTTCACTTTTTCCTTTAATAATAAAGTTTAAGGCAGTAAGTTCACTGTAAGTATAACTTTTACTATTCCACTTTATTGCTTTTTCTCTAGTTTATCATTTTTTATTTCATTTTGATTCATGGATTAACTATCCAAAAATTAAAACTTTATAATTTATATCTCATTTAATTAGAGTATGATTAAGGAGGGTAACTTTAGAAACGTATATTTTTCTCTATTTTATTTTTGACAACTTAAATTTCTAAGCTTTTCCTTTTGGCCAAATATGTGATTGATGTTGTAAATGTTTCTTGAATCAAAGGGGAGAAAATGTATCTTCTCTACTACAGATATTTATTAAATGGAATTTATGATTTGTCTACTAGAATGTATTCAACTCTGGAGGAATGCTATTTAATTCTCTCCCTAATTATGTTTCCTCAAATTATCCTTGCATTTTTAATAATTTTTACTTTGCAGGCATACCTTGCAGGTATTGTGGGCTCTATTCCAGACCACCTCAATAAAACAAATATTACAGTAAAGAGTCACATTAATTTTTTGATTGCTCAGTGCATGTAAAATTATGTTTATACTATTATGTGGTCTATTAAGTGTGCAATTGCATTATGTCTAAAAACAACAATGTAGATATCTTAACTAAAAAATGCTAATGATCATCTGAGACTTCAGTAAGTCTTACTCTTTTTGCTGGTGGAGGGTCTTGCCTCAATGCTAACGGCTGCTGATTGAGCAGGGAGTGGTTGCTGAAGGTTGGGGTGGCTGTGGCAATTTCTTGGAATAAGACAACTGTGAAGTTTGCCATATAAACTGGCTCTTCCTTTTATGAAGGATTTCTCTGTAGCATGCAATGCTATTTGACAGCATTTTGCCCACAGTATGCCTTCTTTCCAAATTGGAGTCAGTCCTCTCAAACCCTGCCACTACTTTACCAACTAAGTTCATTAATATTCTACATCCTTTGTTGTCATTTCAACAATGTTCAAGCATCTTCACCAAGAGTAGATTCTATCTCAAGACACCACTTGCTCATCCATAAGAAGCAACTTCTCATTCATTTATGCTTTATCCTGAGATGGCAGCAATTCAGTCCCATCTTCAGGTTCCACCTCTAATGCTAGTTCTCTTGCTATTTCCACCACATCTTTGGTAACTTCTTCCACTGAAGTCTTGAACACCTCAAAGTCATCCATGAAGTTGGAAACAACTCCTTCCAAACTCCTGTTAATGTTGATGTTTTGACCTCCCATGAATCACAGATGTTCTTAATGGCATCTGGAATGGTAAATCCTTTCCAGAACATTTTCAATGTATTTTACCCAGATCCCACAGAAGAATCACTATTTATGGCAGCCATAGCTTTACAAAATGTATTTCTTAAATAATAAGACTTGAAAATCAAAATTACTCCTTGATCCATGTATGGGCTGCCGGATGAATATTGTTTTGGCAGGCCTGAAAATGACATTAATCTTCTTGTACATCTCCATGAGAGCTCTTAGGTGACCAGGTGCCTTGTCAGAGAGCAGGAATATTTTGAAAGGAATCTTTTTTTCTGAGCAATAGGCCTCAACCATGGGCTTAAAATATTCAGTAAATCATGCTGTAAACAGATATACTGTCATCCAGGCTTGCTTGTTCCATTGATAGAACACAGGCAGAATAAATTTAGCATAGTTCTTAAGAGCGTTAGGAGTTTTGGAATGGTAAATGATCATTGGCTTCAACTTCAAATCACCACCTGCATTAGCACCTAAGAAGAGAATCAGTCTGTTCTTTGAAGCTTTGAAGACAGGCATTAACTTCTCTTCTCTATCTATGAAAGTCCTAGATGGCATCTTCTTTCAATAGAAGGATGTTCTATCTACATTGAAAATCTATTATTTAGTGTAGTCACCTTCATCAGTGATCTTAGTAGATCTTCTAGATCTCTGTAGATCTAGCTTGCTGCAGCTTCTTCATCAGCACTTGCTGCTTCACCTTGCACTTTTATGTTATGGAGATGGCTTCTTTCCTTAAACCTCATGAACCAACCTCTTCTAGCTTCCAACTTTTCTTCTGCAGCTTCCTCACTTCTCTCAGCCTTCACAGAATTGAAGAGTTAGGGTGTTGCTCTGGATCAGGCTTTGGCTTAAGGAAATGTTATGGCTGGTTTGATGTTCTCTTCAGACCACTAAAACTTTCTCTACACCAGGAATAAAGCTGTTTTGCTATCTTATTATTTGTGCACTGCAGTAGCACTTTTAATTTCCTTCAAGAATTTCTTGATTGCATTCACAACTTGGCTAACTGTTAGGCACAAGAGGCCTAGCTTTTGGCCTATCTTGGCTTTCAACATGCCCTTCTTACTATGCTTACTCATTTCTAAATTTTGATTTAAAATGAGTCACGGGGAGACTCTTCCTTTCACTTAAACACTTAGAGGCCATTGTAGGGTTATTAATTGGCCCAGTTTCAATATTGTGTCTCAGGAAATGGGGAGGCCTGAAATGAGGGAGGGAGGTGGAAGAATGGTTGTTCAATCAAGCAGTCAGAACACACACAAGTTTTATTGATAAGTTTGCTACTCTTACATGGACGTGGTTGGTAGCACAATTTTAATTATGATGGTGGCCAGGCGAGGTGGCTCACACCTGTAATCCTAGCACTCTAGGAGGCCGAGGTGGGTGGATTGCTCAAGGTCAGGAGTTCGAAACCAGCCTGAGCAAGAGCAAGACCCCGTCTCTACTATAAATAGAAAGAAATTAATTGGCCAACTAATATATATAGAAAAAATTAACCAGGCATGGTGGCACATGCCTGTAGTCCCAGCTACTTGGAAGGCTGAGGCAGAAAGATTGCTTGAGCCCAGGAATTTGAGGTTGCTGTGAGCTAGGCTGATGCCACGGCACTCACTCTAGCCTGGGCAACAAAGCGAGACTCTGTCTCAAAAAATATATATATATATAATTACAATGGTAACTTCAAAGATCACTGATCATAGATCACCATAACACATTTAATAATAATGAAAAACTTGAAATATTGTGAATATTAGCAAAATATGACACAGAGACATGAAATGAGCATATGCTGTTGGAAAAATGATGCTGATAGACTTGCTCAATGCAGGGTTGCCACCAATCTTCGCTTCAATTTGTAAAACATGCAATATCTGTGAAGCACAATAAAGTGAAGTGCAGTAAAACAAGGAATTCCTGTATAATTTTACTGCTATATTATGGGAGGTTGACTTTCACTGAAGTTTGGGGACTGATCACGGAGGAGGTTCATATTAGTATATATTAAGCATTCTTGTTCTTAGAAACAAAACGTTTTTCATCCTCCTGTTGGAAATGCCTCACTTTTTATTCTCTGAAAACAACAGCTTTTGTTAGGCTATTGCAGGCCTTTCTTTTATTCTCCCTACACTTGCTTCATCTCTGCTCGCTCAGTGCTGGTCTGCACCTTCAAAATCTTGCTCTCGTTGGCTGGTTAGCCACTTTTGCTTCCTTTCCTCCTCCCCAACCATGCTTGGGGTGCCTTCGTTTTTCTTATTTTGTCCTCTGCTCAGGTGATTTTCCTGCATATCAAAACCCAATAATCACCATCATATTGAGCCTTTAATCAATGAATTAATATAATGTCCTTCTTTACTCTTAAGTGCCTGTAACCTCAAATCAACCTTTTCTGGTAGTAATAGCCTCACTCTTGCTTTCTTTTCATTTGTATTTGCTTGATATTTTTTATCTATTCCTTTATTTTATTTCATTAAACATATTTGCCATTCTTTTTGGCCTGTACAATGACCATCTTCTTCTTCAATTCATGTGCTAAATTGTTCCATAGGGAAGTTATGGCTTGTTTTAGCTCCAGAAAATGTTTGTGTGTATATGTGGTTCATTTGACTCTTCTTGAACACTTTTCCCTTCATCTTTCTCTTATAGCAGTTTTGTTTCACCATGAACATTGTATCTGTACTCACTGATCTTCCTCTCTCAGGCTTGTAGGTCCTAAGCTGGGTTTTGACACATTGACGTGTTCCAGGCTGCTTGATGGAGCAGCCCAACTTGTGGCAGTATGGTGAGTGATGGATGGTGGCCATTCACCACATGGACTGGAAATGCAATGACAGGCAACTCACTAGTCTCTAGGTAAGCTACTAAAAGAAACCTCCAGGGTCCCCAACTTTTCTTCCAGACTCAGGAATGGGAGGACTTAGCATACTTGTTCAGCAGTTTCTTGGCTTTTTTGGGAGGGTAGGGAGCCAGTCACCTTAATGTGGAGCATATACTATCTTTACTCCAGGGTAAGCAGATCCCTGGGGCCCAAACTCTTTCCAAATCTTCTGCCTTCTGATCTTTCTCCTGGGCAGTTTGACGCAGGTCTCAGGCTCCTGCTGGGCCCCAGAGGAAGGCCTCCCTTGGATGCTCCCAAAGACGAAGGCCATGATAACACCCATCTCTGCACCCCTTTAAACTGCTGTTTGGTTCCAGATAGATATGTAACCTGGACTTGCAAATAGAGATACATAGCAGCAATCATGTCCTAGCATCTTCCTTTAGCATGAAAGACATTAATTTAGCAAGACAAAACAGTGAAATGTTTTTATTCTAATCCCTCCCTTTTTTTTACCTTATGGCTTAGTGATTTTATCCCACATTTATATGAACCCCTCTGCAATATATGCTAATGACGTTTTATTTGGCCTATTGGTGGCCTCAGAGAAAACTGGTCTGATAGCCTACAATTGCCATTGAGAATGGTTTAATTACTTTAAATGAAAATCATCATTTTTTATAGTTGTCCTCCAGCATTTGTTTGGTTTATATCAAATAACTTTAAATCACTGATCATTATGTTTAATTGCCTAGGAAAATAGTTCACACACAGTTCATCTTGAAAGTTTCTCCATGAAGTTAAATTGCTTAAAAATAGACATGACAGGCAGGGTGCAGTGGCTCATGCCTGTAATCCTAGCACTCTGGGAGGCAGAGGCGGGTGAATCGCTCAAGGTCAGGAGTTCGAAACCAGCCTGAGCAAGAGTGAGACCCCATCTCTACTGAAAATAGAAAGAAATTAATTGGCCAACTAAAAATACATAGAAAAAATTAGCTGGGCATGGTGGCAAATGCCTGTAGTCCCAGCTACTCCAGAGGCTGAGGCAAAAGGATTGCTTGAGCCCAGGAATTTGAAGTTGCTGTGCGCTAGGCTGACACTACGGGACTCTAGTCAGGGCAACAGAGTGAGACTCTGTCTCAGAAATAAAATAAAATAAAATAAAATAAACAGATATGACATATACCAGATGGATGCAGAGATAGGTAGATAATACATACAGATATATTGGTGTTGCCAGATTTAGCCAAAAACAACAATAACCAGAGTATCTAGTTAAATTTTAATTTTAGATGAACAATGAATAATTTTTTAAAAATTTTTAAATTTTGCCTTTCCTGAATTATACTTTGGTATTATTAATATTTCATAAGGCAGCATAGAGTGAGAAAAATTAATATTTTAGATTCTTTTTTCTTTATTAAAAATCAATTTTATCTCTGGTATACACAAAGAGCCTATCAATTCATTTATTAAAAGGTAATTTTAAGTTATACTATTATATAGGCAATAAAAATTCTGTGAGTTTTGACAAATAGAGTAACCCCCCCCCCCACAGCAATCACGATCTCCAAAGTATTTCTTCCTACTGCCCTTGTGTGGTGAGCCCCACTCTACGACTCCTCTCCAGGCAACAACTTACCTGATTCTGTCACTATGGATTAGTTTGCATTTTCTAGAATTGTACATAAATAGACTTGTGTACTCTTTATTTTTCACTCAGCATAATTATTTTGAAATTCATCAAAGTTGTTGCGGATATCAATAGTTCATTCTTTTTCATTGCAGAGTATTAGGTTGGTGCAAAAGTAATTGCACTTTTGGACTATGAATTTTAAATCATTATTACTACACTCAAACACATCTTTATTAATCAAAATAGGAACCATTACAATCAACATATTTGTCAGCGAGAAGTAAGTTTGTTTATTCCTGTAGCATAAAAATCTGTGCTTCAGAATTCAGTGAACTCTTGGAAAGCATTTTGTGCAGCCTGCTGGTTGTGGAAGCATTTTTTCCTGCAAAAATTTGTTGAGATGCTTGAAGAAGTGGTAGTGGGTTGGCAAGAGGTCAAGTGAATATGGCTAATGAGACAAAACTTCATAGCCCAATTCATTCAACTTTTGAAGCATTGGTTGTGCAACATTCAGTCTGGTGTGGTTGTGAAGAAGAATTGGGCCCTTTCTGTTGACCAATGCCAGCTGCAGGCATTGCAGTTTTTGGTGCATGTCATTGATTTGCTGAGCATACTTCTCAGATGTAATGGTTTTGCTGGGATTCAGAAAGTTGTAGTGGATCAGACCAGCAGCAGATCATCAAACAGTGACCATGACTTTTTTTTTTTGTACAAGTCTGGCTTTGGGAAGTGCTCTGGAGCTTCTTCTCAGTCCAGCCATTGAGCTGGTCATCACTGGTCGTTGTATAGGCTCCACTTTTTGTGGCATATCACAATCTGATTGAGAAATGGTGCATTGTTGCGTACAAAAAGAGAAGACAACACTTCAAAATAACGATATTTTTTATTTTTGGTCAGTTCATGAGGCACCCACTTATCAAGCTTTTTCACTCTTTCAATTGGCTTCAAATGCCAAATGACCATAGAGTGGTTGACCTTGAGTTCTTAGGCAACTTCTCATGTAGTTGTAAGGGGATCAGCTTCGATGATTGCTGTCAATTGGTCGTTGTCAAATTCCGATGGCCGGCCAGTATACTCCTCATCTTCAAGGCTCTGTCTCCTTTGCAAAACATCTTGAACCACCACTGTACTGTACGCTCGTTAGAAGTTCCTGGGCCAAATGCGTTGTTGATGTTCTGAGTTGTCTCCACTGCTTTATGACCCATTTTGAACTCAAATAAGGTGCTCATGGTCTGGGGGTTGGACACACTTGTAGCTCTGACTCGGGCAGGGCAAAGGCAATATATGTAACCTAGACATTTGTACCCCCATAATATTCTGAAATAAAATATATATATATTAAAAAAGAAAATTGCTCAAATTTGCTTTTTGTCTAACATCATTTCCATAGTCTAAAATAAATACAAAATAAACAAGTAATAAGTCATTAGCAAAAATACATAAAGCGAGAAATGTGCATTAAAATGATGTATAACATAACCACATTTATTTAAGAATGTATTCCAATATCAAACAGCAAATTTCAACAATGCTGAAATGGCAAAATGCATTTGCACCGGCCTAATAGTTTTTCATTGTATGTATACCACAATTTGTTTATCCACTCGTTTGCTGATGGACATTTGAGTTATTTGCAGTTTGGGGCTCTTACAAATAAAGCTGCTATGAATGCTCATGTGCTCATATGCAAGTGTACATGACATATGCTTTCATTTCTTTTGGGAAAAATGTCCAGTAGTGGAATGGCTGGATCATATGGTAAGTGTATGCTTAACTTTTTTTTTATCCCTTCATATTATGGGAGTACAAATATTGTTAGGGTTACATATCTTGCCCCTGCCCCCCCCTCCCCAACCCCGCTATGCCAGAGCTTCTAGCATGTCCAGTCTCCAGATGGTGCGCACCTCACCCACCGTATAAGTACACACCCTTCCCCTCCTCCCCCCTTCCCCCTGCCCACTTCCCGATTACAGATTTTTTTTTTCAGACATTTTGGTTACAATGTATACCTTTATCTCTCCCTAAAAAGGAATAGAGGTAATCCCTTCCCCCCCACAATGCTCGCCACTTCCTTAAGATGTGGGTGTATGCTTAACTTTTTAAGAAACTGCACAACAGTTTCTAAAGCAGGGGTCCTCAAACTTTTTAAACAGGGGGCCAGTTCACTGTCCCTCAGACCGTTGGAGGGCCGTTGGAGAGTGCAGCACACATTCCACACATGGGCACTGTGGGCCCTGGACGAGTCGGCTGCTAAGCAGGACAGGCAACAGTTGCAAAAACACCCAGCGGGCTGGGTAAATGTCCTCGGCGGGCCACATGTGACCCGCGGGCCATAGTTTGAGGACCCCTGTTCTAAACTGTGCAATTTTATATGCACACCAGCAGTTGTTCCACATCCTCACTAACACTTGGGTGTGGTCAGTCTTTGAAATTCCAACCATTTTGATAGGTTTGTAATGATATCACATTGTGGTTTAAATTTGCATTTCTCTAATGACTAATGTTGTTGAACATTTTTTCATGTGCTTTATTTACCTTCTTCTTTGGTGAGGCATCTGTTCAAATATTTTGCATGACCTTCTCCCAGGCCCTCCTTTCCCCCAGCCTTTTAAATTGGGTTGTTTTCTCATTATTGAGTTTTGAGAATTCTTTATACATTCTGGATATAAGTGCTTTACCAGATATATAATTTGCAAATATTTTCTCACAGTCTGTAGCTTATCTCTTCATTCTCTCGACAGTGTTTTCTGAAGATCAGAAATTTTTAATCCTTATAAAGTCCAATTTATCAGTTTGCTTTTTTATGGATCATACTTTACATCATGTAAGTCTATATTCCATTTTGAGTTAATTTTTGTATATGCAGTGAGGTATAGATCAATGTTCATTTTTTTTGTATATGTATATTCAGTTGTTTCAGCACCATTTATTGAAAAGACTATCCTTTCTTCACTCAGTTGCCTTTACACCTTTGTTGAAAATCAGTTGTCCATATATATGTAAGTCTATTTCTAGCTTCTCTATTCTGTTTCTGTGATCTAGTTGTCCCTTGTGAGGCCAATACATCCTTGACTTGATTATTGTAGCTTAATAAGACTTGAAATCAGATAGTGGTTGTCCTCCAACTTCACTCTTCTTTTTCAGTTTGTCTTGGCTACTATGGATCTTCTGCATTTCCATATACATTTTAGAATCAGTTTATCAATGTCAACAAAAAGGTTGCTGAGATTTTCATTAGGATTGCATTGAATCTACAGATTAGTTTATGAAATGAATACTAATCATTAATGATGACTATTGCAATTGTGCCTGCCTAGTGCATGCCAAGTGGTTCTATTAAAACATGAGAATCAATGCACACCCAGCCCTGTGCAGCCTGACAAATTCCTTTTTTACATGCCTGCTTCAGCAGCCTCTTGTGTCTCCTCCTACCTTCTCCATTTTCCTAGTCCTTGTAGGACTTCACTGGAATATTATTTAGAGAAAGTATCTAGAAGTTCTGGGCCCATAGCTTGTAAGAATTGGTGGTTAGAATGGAAAGAAATTTGACATGGGCAAATGTGGACAAAAGATTTAACCTAGGAGTTTGAGGCTGCAGTGAGCTATTGTGGCACCACTGTACTTCAGCTTGGGTGACAGAGCCAAACTCTATCTCAAAAAAAAAAAAAAAAACAAACCCTAACTTAAAGTGGTATTATGTAGCTTCGAAATGATTCTAAACCCATAGTTTGCTCCTTTGCTCCTTGAGTCATATATGTTTTGCTGTGAAAAGAACTTGGAGTAAATTCTCCCTCCCCTTGAGAATGAGACAATGAGATGTCACACCTTATCAGACCCTATATGTGAACTATTAACCTCAACTACTGGACTTTAACACAGGTACAAACCCAAGAGTGTGACAGACACTTGAGAATTCAAGCTATGGCAGGGCTACACACTGTCATCCACTTCTCTGAGAGCTCAGGCTGTCACGGGGCCACACCCCGTTAGCCTTTGAGCTCCTCTCTGAAGTCTCGCCAGCCAACACTGGCACTGCCCTCTAGCGTTGAGGGAGCTTAAGTGTCTTCATGGATCTCCACGGTGTAGTGTTGGGCAAACCGGCCTCTCGAGAACTGGTTGTATAAAGGCACACCTCAAACTTTTCATTAGACTTCACTTTCTATCCTATTGAGCAACTAGACTTTGACAATTTTGGAACTCACTCACTATGTGGTTGAGGCACCTCGTCTGTCAAGTGTATTTCCTGTGAAATTTGTTCTTGTTCTTCTCCCCCCTCTTTAAGGGTTCTTGTTATTCTCTCCCCCTTTTTGGTTTTATGGTGGACCAAAGAAAAAAATTCTCTTGGTGTAGCAGTAAACCGTACGATGCATGAAATCATACTTTGCTCATCTCCTTATTTTAACCATATGAAACAAGAGGAATTTTTAAAGGGTCGGGACTTTGACAGTGAAACAAAAATGGATGAACAAGCAAAGTCAAGTTGTAAGAGGTAGAGACATGTGTCCATGTCAGAAGGAATAAGTGTGGTTTAGTGATATGTGTTAAGTTTTAAAGGATGTGCCTGAAATGGATAGTTGTCTCACAGTATTGGTTTCCTCCTCCTTCCATGGTGATAACATTTAGCTAAGTCCATGGTTCCTTAGCTAATGACTACATTCCCCAGCAGACTCTTTTATATGTAAGTGCAGATACTTAAGTTCTTGTCAGGGAGATATAAGTGAAAATATGTGTGCAACTTCAGGATCGTATCCCTAAAGGGAAGGGTAAGTCCACCTTGTCCTTCCCCCATTTCCATCCTTTGCCTCTAATGTTGAAGTGGCCGCAAGCCACCTGTGCCCTGGGACCAGAGCAGTATTCTAGGGCAGTGGAACAAGATAAAAAGAACCTGAGACCTGACTGCCTGGAACCATTCATACTGGCTGTGAAATGCTTATTCCCAGATTATTATGTGATGAGGAATACATTGTTTTTAAACAGGAGAAAAGCCATACAAATGTATTAACATGTAAGTCCACAGGAGTGGCAGAAAGTATGAAACTCCAAGAAATACGTTTCTAATGTGTTTGAGCCACTGTTAATTTGAGTCTATTTTTACAGCTGCTGGCAAGCTAATACAAGGAAGGATAACTGCTCACTGGGAGGCTGGTGAAAAAGGTTCTGTTTAAAGTTTTCCATATTTTAAAGCTTGAAGTATTTGTAGTATGAGCTAATGTTCTCCTATAGAATCACAAATATAAAAATGATATTAATTTAGTGTGTACCTCTGAGAGTCAAATGATTAATAATATTCTTTTCATGTTGTAGAAAGGGGATGTGTCTCCAAGCAAATGTGGTGAATTTATAAAATATGGATTTTTTTTTTTAGTCACAAAGACCTGGCTTTGAATTGTGGCCCCACCACTTAATAATTGTTTAACGTCAAGTGAGTTTCTTTACTTCACTTAACTTTGCTTCCTATCCTGTAAAATACTTACCTCCTGACCTTATTGTGAGGTTTATATTAGGTAATATCTAAAATTCTATGTCCTAGATACAACTTTGATGATAACCTTCTTCCTTCTCACTCTAGTCAAGATACAGAGACCATCCACTCTGTAGTCAAGTATAAGTTATTAATTGAACAGCTTTGCTGTGCATTGGACATAGCTGTGGTAAAGCTGCCACTTAACAAATGATATAGCCCATCATTGGGTAGGAACTAGGTACTGAGATCTTAGATATAGCCAAATGAAGACTGTCTTGATGCCAGTAGTGGAATGAGTATGTAAGTCTGTTACTTCTAAGTTTTATGCTTTCCTGTCTGTGTCAGTGCTCCCAAACCCACATAAAAGGGATCAGGCAGGAAATACAAACTAGGCCAGCTTGGTGAACCCCCGTGCATATAATGCAAGCAATGGAGGAAGCAACTGCCACTCAACATCTGAGGATTAGGAATGAGGTTTCCTGTTGCTCGTTCCTGTAAATTTGCAAAGGAATTGCAAGTCTGAATTTTTATGTGGAATCTCCTGATTTTTTAAGTGTGCATTTTTTAAAAAAGAAGTGTTTAGATTGAATAAAACATGTCTGTGGCCACTAGCTTGTTGCTTTAGTTCTACAAATCGCTCACTTTGACCCAGACTGACTCTCCACCACTGCAGCAGATGCATCTTCAAGAAATACATTGACTATAGATGTGCTTAACATCAGCGTATTCCAGTATCACTATAGATCTTTGTGGTTTGTACTGGTGCTTCTTCAAAATAAGATGCTAAGATTTTAATTTTAAAATTCAATTTTAATAAACTAAACATAAGGAAGCTACATCAATGCTACACTGGTTTAAAGGATACCTGGAGCTAATTCTGGGAGGGGGGTGGAGGGGGGGTTCCACCTGCTCTGGGGAAGCAGATGATGTAATTAATATTTCTATGTTTATTTGGTGTGTGAAGCCAAATACTCAAATGCTGAGTGCATTTTAAAAAATCAAAATCAGCAATTCAATTATTTTCTTTATTAGAACAGCCAGGAGTGAGCTTGTTAAGATGGATCTGCTTTGTCGTAGCTTGCTCTGCTGGCAGTGTCTAAACGAATTAAATGAGTCACGAGTCAAAGAAATCTCACAGGCGGCTTTAATCTCCTGTCAGAAAGAATAGCTAACTGAGTCAAACGTCAGTAATTTTTTTCTTGGCTCATCTTAGGGGCTTGTGTTCTTAGCCACATATCTGTGGACTTGCATTTTAATCTTAAAATTACGCTCCTGATATATCCTTTTTTTTTTTTTTTTTTTGAGACAGAGTCTCACTTTATTGCCCAGGCTAGAGTGAGTGCCGTGGCGTCAGCCTAGCTCACAGCAACCTCAAACTCCTGGGCTCAAGCAATCCTGCTGCCTCAGCCTCCCGAGTAGCTGGGACTACAGGCATGCGCCACCATGCCCGGCTAATTTTTTCTATATATATTTTAGTTGGCCAATTAATTTCTTTCTATTTATAGTAGAGATGGGGTCTCGCTCTTGCTCAGGCTGGTCTCGAACTCCTGAGCTCAAATGATCCGCCCACCTCGGCCTCCCAGAGAGCTAGGATTACAGGCTTGAGCCACCGTGCCCGGCCCCCTAATATATTCTTAAGACTAGAAATTTGGCTATCTTCTAAGTTAGTGACTTGCTAATTCTTAAAGGTCTCCCACCTAAAAATGCCATCTTTCTTCTGAAACTTGTATAAGACAATTTCTTTATCACTCAGTTCTAGTAGAACCAAGCTACAGTTATGTATCCCATTTTGATAAGTCCAGCAAGTTCCCAAATTTCCATTTTAAGATTTTTCATTTCTGGCCAGGCGCGGTGGCTCACGCCTGTAATCCTAGCTCTCTGGGAGGCCGAGGTGGGCGGATCATTTGAGCTCAGGAGTTTGAGACCAGCCTGAGCAAGAGTGAGACCCCATCTCTACTATAAATGGAAAGAAATTAATTGGCCAACTAATATATATAGAAAAAAATTAGCCGGGCATGGTGGCGC